>RDPX01000126.1:158726-168950 GCA_003991215.1 Morbakka virulenta
TTGGCCAGTGAAAGCTGAAGATGTCAGCCACATGGAGTGGAATGAGATGAGAATGATAAGATGGATGTGCAACATAATTCTAAAGGACAGGCTCAGTTCTAATGAACTCAGAAGGAGATTGAATCTGGACAGTATTGACAGCTGTATGCAGAATAGGAGGCTTCATTGGTTTGGTCATGTGGAGAGAATGGACAAGAATGCTTGGGCAAGTAGATGCAGAACATTCAAGGTGACAGGAACCACTGGCAGAAGAAGACCAAAGAAAACATGGGAGGAAGTGACAAGGATGGATCTCAAACAAAAAGGTGTCAGCAGAGACCTGGTGATGGATAGGATAACTTAGAAGTCAATTTCAAGAAAGGTCCAACACATGCTAGCATGTAAAACAGACGTTAAACCGAATATGATGATATACATGATAATGATAAATATTAAAGAACTTACTATGTTTATGAACTTAATAAGTTCATCATAGCTTTGTATGGTCTACTACTCTCTTAGAGTAATTAAAAGCAGTTGGCTATGACACCTGTAGCTTGGGTTCAAATAAGTTCATTAGTTTAGCAAAGTATAGTGAGAGAAGATTCAAAATGAGAAGAAAAAAACAGAGCTGTCACATCTACCAGTTTATTTAGGTGAAAATCATGTTGTGTATAATATCAACTTGGCAATGTACAAAATTCAGACCATTTGTAAACTACGGAACAAAACACTAAATCTTAAAATACCACATTCATGCACTTTCTATCTATTGTCCTTGCAGAAAATACAGAAGAAGGGTCACAAATGTGCTAGTCCAAAATGAATGCTAGATTACCATTCAATGCTGCAGACTTCAATGTCAAAGTCATAACATCAGTAGGAACCCTGATGAGCTGATATTTCAATAAAAACAATAACAATTACAAAAAAATACCTGGAAAAGTAACCTACTAATACCAACATATATAATAAAGCTAAAGGAGATGTGCTGGAATGTAACTCATATAGAGATACCAAACAGTTAGAACATATCAGGGAACTGTCTGACAGAATTATTGAGCAAAGAGAAAGAAAAGTTGTAAAGATAGATGATATGGAACCCAATTCATGTCTGGTAAAAACACTACAGATGCCATTAGTTTGATTAAAAGACTCCAAGAAAAGTATCAAGAAGAAAAAATTATACCACATATTTGTTGACTTGAAAAAAGCATATGAGTATCAAGAGCAAATATTGAATGGGCTTTAAGAAGACAAGGATTATGTCAGTGATTGGTTAGGTGTGTTACGTTGCTGTACAATAATGCAAGTATGAAACACATAACAAACATGATGATAGTGATGAAGCAGTGGTAAAAGTTTGCTTATGGCTCAGTCCTCAGTCTATTGCTCTTTGATATGATGGTAGACAAAATCCTTTAAAATATTGGAAAAGCTTCACTATTTGAAATATTTGCTGATGGCCTTGTTATAACTGAGAAATCAGAAGGTGCTGTGTGGAATCAATTTTTGAAGTACAAAAAGGAATTTGAAGATAAGGGTTTGACAGTAAATATTGAGAAAACTAAGATTATGGTATCAGATAAGGAGCCAATAAGGCAAGACATATGGTATTTTCCTTGTGGTGTTTGTAGCAAAGGTTTGTGAGTAAATTCTATCACTTCCAGACAATGTAACAAGTGGTGCCATAAGAGGTGCAGCAATATCTTAGGAAAGTTAAGCAATTTTCTACATAAAAGATGCAAAGGAGAAATAATAGAAAATGATTACCATGCTGAAAACACCAAATTGGAGGAATAATTACTATAAAATTGGAGGTCACGTATATAAATCAATAATAAGATCAACAATGTTACATGGTTCAGAAAACTGGCCATTAAAATCTTGAAAATTCTGAACTTTATGGGCTCAGAGAAAACCATAGATGTAAAAGCTTTATTATGTCATGAGTCATAAGCTTTTTCTGAGCTTTTGAGAGATACTTCTCCCATCATCAGCCTGAGGATAAGAGAAGTATCTCTCGAAACATGGCTCAGAAAAAGCTTATGACTCATGACATAATAAAGCTCTTACATCTATGACCACTGAAAGTTGAACATAAAAGAATGTTGGAGAGGGCAGAATTGAAATGGGTTGACTTTGAGTCCAGTGATGAACTACACAGGATAACAGATGTACCAGAGATAAAAAGAAGCACAATCTTGAGTGTGGGAGCTACCGAGGAATAAAGCTAATGGAACATGCAATGAAGATCATGGAGAGAATTGTAGATGAAAGAATCAGGAACGTGGTTGAAATTGATGCAAGGCAGTTCGGCTTCATGAAGGGAAAAGGAATGGTAGATGCAATCTACATTGTGAGACAAATTCAGGAAAAGAAGCTGGAGGGGAATCAGCAACTGTACCTTGGGTTTGTAGACCTTGAGAAAGCGTATGATAGAGTATCTCGAGATGTTGTGTTTTGGGCACTCAGGCGCAAAAGAGTACCAGAAAAGATGGTGAGGATGGTGGAAGAAATGTACAGAGATGCAAGAACGGCTGTGAGAATGCAGGGGGCCACTTCTGAACCATTCCCCGTCAAAGTTGGTCTCCATCAAGGATCGGCACTGAGTCCGTTCCTTTTTATCACAGTGATGGACGAGCTCGCCAAAGAAGTCCAGCAGGATGACCTTTGGGAGCTACTATATGCTGACGACCTCACAATCACCGCAGACTCCAAGGAAGCACTGCAAGAGAGACTAGGACGCTGGCAGGGTGCACTGGAGAGAAGGGGACTGAAAATGAATGCTGGTAAGACAGAAGTGATGGTAAGCTCAAAGAATGGTGAGGAACGGATAGAAGTCAAAGATAGACATGGGACAGAACTGAAGCAAAGTGAAAAATTCAGGTACTTGGGGTCCACTGTCAAAGATACAGGAGGATGTGAAGAAGAAGTAAAGGAAAGGGTGAAGTGCGGCTGGAACAAGTGGAGGGAAGTGAAAGGAGTTGTGTGTGACCGAAGAATCCCAAGAAGAGTGAAAGTCAAGATATACAAGACTGTGGTAAGGCCTGTGCTGTTATATGGAGCAGAGACTTGGGCACTGCGAAAATATGAGGAGGACTTGCTTGTACGCACAGAAATGAGAATGCTGAGGTGGATAATGGGCATATCTTTGATGGAGAGATGCACAAATGAAGAAATAAGAGCTAGTGCAGGTGTAGTGTCCATTGCAGAAAAGTTACGTGAGGCTCGGCTGAGGTGGTATGGCCACGTTCGAAGAAGAGAGGAACAGGATTGGATTTTTAAAGCATGGGCAGAGCCAGTGAAGGGAAAGAGATCAAGGGGAAGGCAGAGGTTGAGATGGCAAGATACCATCAGGAGAGACATGAAGAAGAAAGGAGTGAGAGATGAACAGACAATGGAAAGACTACTATGGAGAAGGAAGATTCGTGCTGCAGACCCCTGATCTTTGGGAACCTGCAAAGAAGAAGAAGAAGATAAGAGTTCAAAGTCTTAGGCTGGTTGGGCTCATTGAATGTGGTAGTGATATTGGTTGGCTAAAGAAGATCTTAGATACTGAAGTTGAAGTTAGAAGTGGGGTAGCCTCCAAAAACTTGGTAGGATTTAGTAAAAGAGAATTTATAGGAAACAGCCTTGAATCTCATTTTATGCAGGCAATAGTGACTTCTGGCACAAAAGCCAGTGGCAAACCATTTAAAAGGAAAAATGCCACAAAAATAAACATGTTGTTTTGTTGCATTAAATTAATATTATAATCAAAATATAATAGTAATAAAAAAAGGGTTAATATTTCAAATGTTGTCTTTTCTGAATCAAATCACACTGTACATGTGAATGATATATCATTTATCAAATAAAATTTAAGCTGCAACAAAATAAGTTTATAAGTAAAACCTGTAATCTCAAATTCAAAAATGATACCTTAATTTCAATAGTAGTTGTACAATTCTCACAAAATTATAGTTAACCCTTAAAATATTATTATTTTCCACACTCATTATGACTAAGCAGATTAAAGTTATAAAATCTGCACATCACATAGATTTTAAGATTCTCTTAAATTTTCAACATGCACTAGGTTATACCGAAGTAGATGAATCAGAACAGCTCAGCTGGTTTGTCAGCATTTTATGTCATTACAAATATCCATACTGTTGTGTAAGATTAGTCACAGTGTGTATTAAAACTTAGACTATACTGGAATTTATATATTACTTTAATCATTTCATTTGTACATCCGCTATAATAGTTTCACAAGTACATTTATTTTGTATTGCACTTCTGCTCAGTTAAAAACAATGTTTTCTGTTTTCATTCGATCAAATGAATTAGCAAGATAACCAACAACATAGAAGTTTTAGTTCTTCCTGGGCAACACTTGATCATATACTAAGAAACTAGAGAAGTACTACAGTCTGGTCGGCTACTTGAAATTTGCTGGTGTTTCAAATCTAAGAATTAATGATAGATCACAATTTTGGACCCCTTTCACTCGCTTTAAACTTATCAACTGGAGTGTTAGTGACGAAGCAGAGTGAAATGTCTGACTCAAATATAACAAAATAAAAATGACTGTAGTGTTAGATTTCCATACAAAGCGACTCTGTCTCCTATGTAGTATAAGTAGGTAGTAGAGGTAATAAAGTGCTTCCTCACCTTCAAACATATTCCCTTGCAGATGTCCTTCCATGACACAGTTACTTAAGCCTTATCTCTGCTTTAAAATTAAATGTTACAGAGAAAGTTTGAAATACGATGAATTATATTCACTTGAATAACAGGTCTAATTTGGGCTACTATGTGGCTTTCAAGACTTAAGATGCCAAATGGGATGGTTTGACTTGACTTGTCGCCATCTTTGGACATTGCATGTGGTGGAGACTTATTTTGCCTGCCTCGTTTTCAGTAGCTTATGCTTCAAAATTTTGTGAAATTTCTGTGATTGCCAGGAAAATGTACCAAATGAATTTAAGCGTAGTGTAGATTCCAGGTACATTGTGGGTTTTTTGTATAAGAAACCTAAACAATGGGCTAAACCTAAGGTTTCTTAAAATTATCATTATTTGAAACTCAAATTGTTAAAAATTTTATTTGACCCCCGAAATGACTCTTTTAAAATAATTTCTGATAAAAAAATGTTAAGTGTGGATCGTGGTCTTGGTATAAAAATAACGTTGAATAATAATCATAAGAATTGGTAAAAAAAATTCTGTGAAATTCGATACATTTTGAAAAAAATATGACTTTTGACTGGACATTGTACGTAATCTTGTTTTGACTGTGGTATAATTATGTCTGACGAGCAATTAATATTAGGAGCTTTTGTGTTTACCAAAACTGCGGTAGCTGAAAAAACAGATATCGAATCTACTTCCTCAGAGATTGTAACAGAAAATAAAATTGTTGCAAGCTATTCTGATGCTCAATCATATATGTCAGCTTCTGATCTTCAATCCAATGAATCAACTGAGAGAGAAGAGAAACCAGATAACAGACGAGGAAGAGATCAGAGAAAATCGATATCAAAGTAATGAAAAGCTTAAGTCCTTATGAAAGCTAAAGGTGGTAGGAAGCAATCCAAATTTCCGAACAGTTTCTGGTTAATGAAAGTCAAGTGTCAGTATGGTTGAAAGACAATTAGGAGGTTACTCCCACAGCAGCAAGGGAATCGAAAGATATGTTTAAAATCTAACCTGTTAAAAAATGTAATGATCTCTATAAAGAGTTAAGAAAGAGATTTATCACAGGCAGAAACCAAGCCATAGAGTAGACTTCGATTGGTTGTGGAGCATAGGTAGAATTGTCCACCGAGAAAAGCAAAAAACTCCTGATCTTTTGTGGAAAAAACCACATCACAGTAAACTTTATCAAGATAAATAGCTTGAGGTTGCGTCGTATCCAGAAAGGCGAGGAAATAAAGGAAAGAACACATGGATAAAGTTATGAAATGATTTGACGCATTGAGAGAACGGCTTATAAGAACTGATGAAAAGTTATCGTTGCGACCCCAAGTTAAGAAGGTTACTAACAAACGCAAGAAATAAAGTTTGTATGTCATCGATTTCATTTGCAATAGATGGATGTCCGAGATTGGTGGCATTTCTTAGTACGGCGTACCAGGAGCTACAGACAAATGGTAACCCATCGATTCTGGGTAAGCAGAAGAACTATAAATCTTGATAAAACAAGCCTTTTACAAGTGATTAGACTGGAATGAGAATGCTGAAAAGGATATACGCCAGTTATCTCATTTACAGCACCAGTCATTTGGCTGCTATACATATGCTAAGCTAACTGATTAGTATTTCGACGATTCTACAAGGTTGCTCTAAAAAATGGTTGCTTGATCATTGCTGACACCAGTGAGGATCATTTACGTCGACCGGATTGTCAGACTACATAGTATTGCCCGTTATATTTGATGATCTTGCATCAGCTGTCCCTAAATCTAATCAAAGTCCTGGGATTGATACTGATACGATAAAAGTTAGTGAAGAAGACAATGATAAAAGCATTTTTGATGTGTTAAACTTGTACTCCTATTATAGTATACAATTACAACAACTATTTCATGAAAATCCCTTTTAAGTCTTGCTTTGTTTCTTCCCTGTGTGGGAGTTTCTTAACATTATAGATTTTCTCAGCCTGGTTAGGTTTCTTAAATGTTTAGCCTTTTACCTACATATATAGATATAGATTTGCATGTATATAATAAATATTGTATGTATCTTAGTTAGAAAGGCTCTTATAGCCGATCCTGGTAAGGAAATTAGGTAAGGAAACTTTGTTAGGTAGAACAAGGTCCCACCAAACAATTCAGCTTTTTTCTTGTGCTTTTGTACTTATTCCCCGCCTTGTATTATCTTACAATACATGAAGCACTCTACAGGTCGCATATACACATACGAATTATATATATATATATATATATATATATATCATACATGCATATTGAGACAACTCATAATCGTGGTGTGCGTTTGTATGACAATACCTTGATCAACTTGATTTGGCCATTCTGTCCCATTACAACTTCCTCTTAATGTGTCGCATCCGCCACATTATTGTCCTAAATTGATGGGTTTTTTGCACAGAGTGTGAAAATAACCAATCATTTGGATGTTTCAAGCTTGCTGATGAGCTGTTGGATGTACCCTTCTTGTAAACACACACACACACACACATAAACTAGGTTTGCTTTCCCACTTTGTGTTGTTCACTCCTTTTGAGATTAAATAAATAAATAGTCCTACCCATCTTAAATAAATGTACGAAATCTAATCCAGGTTTCAATGCCTTTCGTTGTGGCATTGAATGCTAAAAAATTGCAACACTTTTCTCTTTACTCTCTCAAAAGAATAGGAACATCATTTCGAAGGAAATCAAAGTAAGTTAGACACAATTGGAAACTATTATGCAAGAGCTTTCATTCGGATAACTCAATATCAAATATTTATACCTTGCATTTGCAAAAACGGTCAGCGCCCCATATCACTACACTATATGATTTCACCTATGAAGTTATTCTAGGCTTTCTGTCTGATTGTGTCATTCAGGAATTGGTGAGACACATCTAACAAACCAATATATGTATTTAATGAACTTAATGAAGCATTAACAGAGGCATGGCAAACGATAAGCTCAAATCAAACTGCCAATTTGAAAAGAAAAAACAAACAACGTAACACCTTTTGTGGGAAGTAAGAAGGAAAAACGAACATGTTTGATTTTTGCACTGAAGAGTTTAATATTTGGAATTTCGTCTTCCATCTAATTTTTTTTCAAACAGATACTGCGTATTACCACAATTTCATTGCAGGTGGTTTTCTTTTCCACCAAAAAACTAGCTGGTGATCAATTTACGAAAATCATACCAAAAGAAAACTTCATTTCCATGTGGGCAAAGGGGGAAAAACTTAATAAGGAACAAACTGGTCCCTCATGACGAAATTTTGATCAGAAAACAAACCATAAAATTAGAGGAATTTTCTCTCTCTATCACACCTTGCCTGTCTCCAAGGTCAGAATGGTTTTAAAAATTCATCCAAAATACAGGGGAAGTCTGTTCACAATTCATAACCTTACCGACTTCCTATCTAGAGTAAAATTGGTAAATATGATTTATATCCCCATCTACTAAATAGCGCTGTTAGATTTTTGGGGTTTTAGTAGTAAAAGCTGGTAGTGCATATTATGTCTTTAATAATGAAACTTATTACCGAGTATGGCTATTAGCAAGTATTATATTTTGTACTTAATTAACTTAGTAGGAAATGTTATGCAGCACAATTAATTAATACGTACTTCTATTTTTTTATTTAATTTTACAATTTATATATTAGTTTCAACAAGACTACTGGCACAGGCAAGAGCTTTGAATAAAAAAATACGAAACAAAATAATTAGAAAACCGTGTCTGTGCTTTCGCTTCCTGGACTTTTGGCTAAGACCAAGTGTAGGGATCGTGACCAATCTGCAAAGGGTCTTTATTTTGGTTTCTTGTCTACAAGATGTGAGGTCACGACCAATCAGGAAGAATCGATCTCCAATAGAGGGTCTTCGGGAAGCTGTTCGTATGTCCTCTTTTTTACGGTGCATTTCAAGTTAAATGTCGATCTTAACTTGATTTGTCCTTACTGTTGAGGTCTTTCATAGATTGATTAGATCATGGGTCCTGAAAATTTATTTTCTCGTTTACCTCTTGGGAAATTCAAAAAGTAAGATCTACCCCAATTTTTTTCTAATGTAATAATATTATATATATTAGCTTCTGTCATAGAAAAGTTAAAAACAATATGAAGCTTCTCAGGGAGAAAAAACTGAACTTGTTAAACGTTTTAACTATTGTATTGGTCAATAACACACAATCCAGTTACACACAGTGCACATATACTCAAAAAATAAAAGAACAATGTGAAATAGATAATTAGAATGAAAGTCTTTAAACATAAAAACCAAATATACCAGATAACACATGCAGTTGCAAGGTAAGAAAAACACAGGGTGTCTTGCAACAAAAAGGAAAAGGAAGCTAAGATATGGTATGGAAAATGGAACAACAAAAAAATATAGATGTAAGAGATTTATCATGTCATGAGTCGTAAGCTTTTTCGGATCTTACGGCTCATGACACGACAAAAAAATTATAGAGAAGGAAATCAACACAATAACAAGAAAAATAAAAGAAACAATCCATTCACTGCAATGCAGCAATCACATCAACATTATATCCTACACCCTTCCAGTAATATGGCTTCCAGCACTAAAGAAAGAAACACAACAAATACAACATAGGTATGGCGCCACTTCCTGAAACAACAACAAGCCTGTCTACACCCACGTCCGCACTACCAAAGTAAAAATAGCCGTATCTGATCATTCCAGTAGCCTGACGATGGGGTGAAGTATCTCTCGAAACGTAAAAAAAAGCTTGAAAAAAGCTTACGACTCATGAAATGATAAAGCTCTTACATCTATGGCTTCCTCTGAGTCCACAAAGTTCAGAATTTTCAAGATTATTAAGGAAACAATGAAAATAAGTTAAGCGAAATAAGATTTTTCCAAAAATAAGTATAACACTAATAACATATCGAAGAAATTTTATGTAATGGAAAATTATTGGGAAAAAATGGTATAGGAAATAACGGAGGAGTAAATTATATTTAGCAAACCAAACAACTGAGATGAAAATACCTCTCTCAAAATCTCTCCCAACCAACCTATTAATTATCTTAATACGAATGTTTACAAGGAGCTCATGGTAGCCTAGCAAATCAAATGTCTGATGAGATCCATTTCCCGGAACTGAAGGTCCCGAATTACATTACATAAAACACGTTGTATTTATTAAAGCCAAGCGTTAAGAAAACGTGGTAGTGTTACTCCATATTGAAAACCACACGTAGTACAATCAAACAAAAAAAAACACTTGGAGGATTACAGTTTAAAGAAAATTAACCATATGGTCATTAGCTGCCAGGGAATAAAAGGTTCTATTATCATTCAGAGATTAACACACTTCACATCTGGACTTTTCACAACGAAAACAACATATTTTTCATGGTTATTTTTAGGAAGCCTAGCTTCAACTAACCATTCTCCAAGGTTGCTAAGTCCCTATAATGCATAAAACAGACGTTCAGCAAAATCTTCTTTATGTTCTCTCGAATTTTGAAGCAAAGTGAAAAGCCTTTGCTATTTTTCCTATAATGTTGAGCGTTGGGTGGAGTGTTGTTTCGTATT
>RDPX01000126.1:169388-194890 GCA_003991215.1 Morbakka virulenta
ACATGATAAAGCTCTTACATCTATGGCTTCCTCTGATTCCATAAAGTTCAGAATTTTCAAGATTATTAGGGAAACAATAAAATTTAAAAGGCGAAAACATAAAAAACAATGAAAATAAGTTAAGCGAAATAAGATTTTTCCAAAAATAAGTATAACACTAATAACATATCGAAGAAATTTTATGTAATGGAAAATTATTGGGAAAAAATGGTATAGGAAATAACGGAGGAGTAAATTATATTTAGCAAACCAAACAACTGAGATGAAAATACCTCTCTCAAAATCTCTCCCAACCAACCTATTAATTATCTTAATACGAATGTTTACAAGGAGCTCATGGTAGCCTAGCAAATCAAATGTCTGATGAGATCCATTTCCTGGAACTGAAGGTCCCGAATTACATTACATAAAACACTTTGTATTTATTAAAGCCAAGCGTTAAGAAAACGTGGTAGTGTTACTCCATATTGAAAACCACACGTAGTACAATCAAACAAAAAAAAACACTTTGAGGATTACAGTTTAAAGAAAATTAACCATATGGTCATTAGCTGCCAGGGAATAAAAGGTTCTATTATCATTCAGAGATTAACACACTTCACATCTGGACTTTTCACAACGAAAACAACATATTTTTCATGGTTATTTTTAGGAAGCCTAGCTTCAACTAACCATTCTCCAAGGTTGCTAAGTCCCTATAATGCATAAAACAGACGTTCAGCAAAATCTTCTTTATGTTCTCTCGAATTTTGAAGCAAAGTGAAAAGCCTTTGCTATTTTTCCTATAATGTTTAGCGTTGGGTGGAGTGTTGTTTCGTATTGGTGGAATTACGAGTAATGGCCGTACCTCGATTAAAAACGCACAAGTGGAAAAAAATTTACAGTGGCCTCCAGATACTAATTTCAATCTAAATATTTACGATTTGTCATAAGCATTTGAATAGGTAGTAGTGGCCTAAAAACATATTTCAAAACAGCATTTATTGGGTAGGATCGAAACTTTGCAGTTATCAGATAAAACTACCCAAGGTTCTACTAGCCCCTATTTCGAATTACCCTTCTTTGTGCCCCAAAAGAAAAGTTTAAGAATTAAACCAAATATTTATTAATGGTAATTAACAAACTATTTTGTTTTTAGTTTTAACGTCATTTTCCCCCAGCAATTGGGGCTCAGACCGTGCCCTTCAGATGGACTTTGATTTGGCAGTGACGAATTTATGATGCCCTTCCCGACGCCAACCAATGGCTTTTTTTCTTCTTTGCAAAGTTCAAAATTCTCCTCGACAGCTCGGGGAAAACTCGGAAATCTTGGTTACTATGCAGTTGCACTAACCATTAA
Organism: Morbakka virulenta; assembly: GCA_003991215.1. Lineage (NCBI taxonomy): Eukaryota > Metazoa > Cnidaria > Cubozoa > Carybdeida > Carukiidae > Morbakka > Morbakka virulenta. The sequence goes on from RDPX01000126.1 coordinate 170,728, forward strand.
GCCACGACTCCTTACAATTTTCTCTTGTGCAATATGTATAGTTTAAAAAAAACACGATATACATTACTGAATTATTTAATGATACTACTCTGGGAAAGGGATCAATATTTCAGAGAATTCCTTTTTTAATTATTTGGTAAAATATCATTCAAGAGAGACCCAAATACAGAGAAAGGACTTGACACATCCTGAACCTTAACCTCTTTGATTCTGTGGACAATCTATGTCTTAATTAATAGATAAAAATTAATTCATTTGCTCCAAGGGGAAGAAAATCAAACCATTTGTCGATTTGTGTTTAAAAAAACCCTTGGAAATATTGAGTTGATTAATAAATAAAATCTAGAGACTTGGATTAAAAAGAGAAGTAAAAGGATACGTGTTACAACGCCAGGCGGAAATATTAAATAACATATCCTTTTGCTTAATGATTGTTTTTAAAAGGTGAACTTTATTCAATAACCCGTTACAAAGACCTAAAAATATCAGGTTTTGATGAGTGGGAATACATTTTTAAAAGATCAAAAGAGAAAAGAGATTTCCTTAGGCAAGGTATTTTTGTATAGCTTTAGAATAAGTTCAAAATTATTAATTTGAAACAGCATGACCATTACTTCCCCATTAATTGTTATGGAATTAGCAGTAGATCCCGCCAAGGATCTAGTGTTCTAAGTTGTCAAAGATAAACGTATCATACTGAAATACTAACAAAAAACACACTTAAATGTATTTCTATCTGTCTTAAATACATATATATTATTCTCTATTTCCTATTCCAGCACGCTACTACTACTATTACTACTACCTACAACTACTATTCTACTACTACTACTACTACTACGTCTACCGATTGGTATGGCTTATTGCGTCAACACATCAAGGACCTGACAATTAAGGCTAAATTGACCAGTCTAGAAATAATATAGATTCACACCTTTTAAGGTAACTGTAGTAATCTGCATGATCTTCGTTAACTGGTGGTGATGCGATATTTAATTCCACTGAATTCCTCGGCGGGGCTTCTTCCTCCTTTCCTTCATCTTGGTTCTCTGATAATGCTCTTCCAAGTTCAAGTACCCGGTTTTTAGTAGCTGCTGAACCCATGACCTACATATAAATTTCTAATCTTAGCCAAAGTGGATAATTGGACACAATGATCGTCAGCTCTATATCACTCTCTTTACATTTCGTTAGGGTGTGCAAATGTTCTTGATACCCTTAACAGATCCTAAACAAGAGTTTGCTAAATTTCAGTTCACGCAAATATTAGGTAAAGAAAGTAAAGAACAAGCACGAATTTTCATAAAGAGTTTGTTAAAGAAACAATTATACAAGACTCTTTTTGTTTTTAAACAAGTCTAAAAATTCACAAGAGAGTGATAAGGACTTAATAATGTGATTATCAAACATTAACATTTCCACGGTAACCATGGTCTGTATTACTTTTTTTGAAAGCACTAAAATCGCATTGGCCTAATTATATTCTTTTCTTTTCATAAGTGCTCTCAAGGGATAACAGTGAGTAATAGTAAGCCGTGTCAATTATTTGCCTGAAGTCGTATAACCATAAGTGTCAGAGTGGAAAAACATCGCTTCTCGGCCTTTTGGCTGAGATCAAGAGTAGAGCTCTGGTCTCTCCTTGGTCGGGTCTACAGCTATAGGGCCCAACCACACAGGACTGGTCGTCTTGAGGTGCTTGAGCTTTGGCTGATGACCAACCCAGGAGGAAAGACCTTCCTACGGAGGGTCCTGGAGGGGCGATCCGTATGTCTTGCATTTTATAGTGTCTTGCACGCTTTCTGTCCCTATTTTTCTTGATCTGCTCCTTCCGTTCGGGTCTTTCATAGATGGATATCTGTGAAAGACAAAATGGGCCCACTGTTTACCAGGGGTTCCATCAATGAAAGACCCAGTATCTGTTCTTATCAGCTTGATATCTGATATGCTGGCCATTGGTCAGCCTTCTTATCAACCTTATTTTTAGGGCTAGGCAGTCGGAAAGAGGTTCACCTCCCCACTGCCAAGGGGTTGCTCTGCTATTGCAGTACAGGCAGACTTGCAGCCCCACCTCCAAAATGAAATAAAAAATGGGCATTGCCCAAGCTGCAAGCTGCTGGCTGCTGGCTAGAGAAATAGCCATAGCAATAGCAATAGCTAGCAACAGCAACAGCAACAGCAGCACCCAAATGNGTAAATATTCTCACAGAAAACGATTTAGAGCTTTGGGAATGGTAGGATACCAGAAGTTCTTTTCTTAAAGTACTTGTTTTTCATTTTCATTTACTCTTTCGATAGTAAAAATATAACATATAAAGCCATACAGATTGATTTCTGGAAGTAGGATAAACGACTGCAAGTATAGATATCGGAGATTTATCATATCATAAGCCGTAAGCTTTTTCTGAGGTACGTTTCGAGAGATACCTCTTCCAACAACAGCCTAGTGATGGGAGAAGCATCAATCGAAACGTACTTCACAAAAAGCTTACGACTCGTTGTAAAGGAACAAAACGTAGCTCGTGCCAGAAAATAAGGCTTACCAAATCAGAGATGGCTTAACACTATTTAAGTCGACAAGGAAAGATGGAATGTGACCGAAGAGGATTTGAAGTTACAGGGAGCTCTTCTGTAAGATTAAGTAAGAGAATGGGATCATGGCCTCCTTGCAAGCAAATCACTACCTCAACAGGGGACTGTGTTTAAAGTGTATATGGTGAATAATACAGATTTACAAGAATAAAGCATCGGATTATTCCATGATGGTGTTACATAAATATTCAATGGCCATATTTCAATAACGTTTAATATTTCCAGATTATGATCACAGTAGCAGCTGAAATACTGCATTTAACATTTTCAAAATTCAACGAGCAACTCAGGTGTTTATATTTTTTTGAATTGTATTTTCTGAATAACATAGTTCATGTGCTTTATTGTGAGAAACGTCAAATTCAACAAAAAAAAACTTCTACAAAGTTAAAACAAACGATGTATAGATCGTGCTAGAAAAGGTTTCTCTTTACAACTACTATTTAAGTAATAAGGTACCCTTATTGTATAAAAGATATGTAACATTTTTGCATCTCAGGTATAAAGTGATGCCTTCAAATATTAAAATATTGGGGGGAGCAATTTCCGTCTTATTTCTCAGTATTTCCCCCAAAGTGTGCCCATCAAAGAGTCCAGACAAGTGGCACTAGTGGTTCTATTATCACTATTATCACAGTTCAAAGTAAAATTTGTTTTATCATTTTTTGTTTGAAATGTTGGCATTTTCACATTGCCAAACTTCAACTGTAATTTGATTATAAATTATGAATTTAATCGTCCCTGTTCAAAGAAGTTCGCAGAAAACAGTATCAAAAATAAACCTCTGGTTTGTATCAGCAATCGTATGCTTAAACCCTCAACAGGTTCTTCTTTATGGAAATTGATAAAAATCAAAGCAACACAACAGATGTTATGCAAAGTTTTGCTGGAAATGACTGTAACCTTTGATATAGGTGAAAACTGCAGTTGCATATCAATGTCGTGGACTGAAAAATTTGTTGAAGTATCGTAGTGCTTACCTCAAAATCAAAATTTATGCAACATCCCTCCAGAAGGTAATTTATTCGCCTGAAATTTATTTTCTTTCTTTTTCTTTAGTATAGTAAATAACCATAAGCATAAATAAGCATAAATAAACATAAATAAGCATAAATAAGCATAACATAAATATGAGTAAACTACTCTTTTACTCTTGTTTACAACTGACGAAGTTGCAAACGACACCAGGTCTTTAGCGAGATGGAAAGAATGAGGTTAAGTAATGCAGCGAAAGAATATAAATTTTCACAAATAAATAGATTTTTATAGACAATTTAAAAGAAAGATCAAAATTATCCCGAAACCAAGAGGACATGAGAATAACAAAGTTTTGATGAAAGATTTTTTCTCTGCACAACAAACAAGTACAGAGATGGCAGGACTTAACGCAAAATGTATAGTCCTTCATTAAGAAAACAAATTCGAGAACCTAATGTTTATTGATTATTGTTTATTTTATTTATTAGGAATATTTATCCAGGATAATTAATCTTGATTGCAACTTCAACCATAATCAAAAGAGTAAGTCAAAGTACTTTACCCAAAGAAAATTGAAGGGTTTGACAAAACTACAAGCAGTCGCTGTAGAATGTAGAAACCCATAAGATCTTTCTTTTGCTCTTGTCAAATGTTTATAATTGTAGGTGAATCACATTATAGGTTTGTCCTTCCAATTCTGCTGATTCCGATTCAGTTTAATGTAGGTAGGGTTATTTTGCATTGTATAATTGGTTACATTTGGTTACACTAAAACAACTTAGAAAGAGCTTTCTGAAACTATCCCAGAGGAACAGGTTTCTGGGAAAGGAAAACATGATTGTTCATCTCACATAGGGCAAGTAGACATAAACTATGTTAGTCAATATAACCGGAGCAGAACTGAATATAAAAAAGCAAACAAGATTGCCATTTCAACAAACAGTACGCGCGGCTTAAGATGTTGGAGCGCATTCTTCTACACTGGGTAACGGCGAAGGCTAATGTGTGTTGGATACCTCTTTTTGAGGCACATTTTCGAATTAAAAAGAAATCAAATGGAGATGTTGGAGCGCATTCTTCTACACTGGGTAACGGCGAAGGCTAATGTGTGTTGGATACCTCTTTTTAAGGCAGATTTTTGAATAGAAAAGAAATCAAATGAGATCTACTTCGGCAATTTTACCGCATTATTGATTCCAAATACCGTCTTAAAAACTCCTGTTGCTTTGGAGAAATATAGTCCAAAAACGAGAACAGTACTTACATAGTATGGGCTTTCCTTTTCTTTGTTACTTTACCCATCACTTAAATCAGCTACAAACCCCAAAATTAAGTGGTTACAAATTATCAAAAATCACCTGAGATGTTTTTCAATCGACTGAGCAAAGGGGTTAAGGTTGAGTAATTTAAGGCATGAAGCCCAGGGGTTACTTTTGCACTTATGAGTTTAAATACTTTCCTTTTCTTTCCATTCTAAAAATAAGGTATATATTTTGTATCACTCAGTTGCTGGTAGCAAAACATTTTAGTACATTATAGCTTGCTCATCGATAACATGATACCTAATNTTGCCATTTCAACAAACAGTACGCGCGGCTTAAGATGTTGGAGCGCATTCTTCTACACTGGGTAACGGCGAAGGCTAATGTGTGTTGGATACCTCTTTTTGAGGCACATTTTCGAATTAAAAAGAAATCAAATGGAGATGTTGGAGCGCATTCTTCTACACTGGGTAACGGCGAAGGCTAATGTGTGTTGGATACCTCTTTTTAAGGCAGATTTTTGAATTGAAAAGAAATCAAATGAGATCTACTTCGGCAATTTTACCGCATTATTGATTCCAAATACCGTCTTAAAAACTCCTGTTGCTTTGGAGAAATATAGTCCAAAAACGAGAACAGTACTTACATAGTATGGGCTTTCCTTTTCTTTGTTACTTTACCCATCACTTAAATCAGCTACAAACCCCAAAATTAAGTGGTTACAAATTATCAAAAATCACCTGAGATGTTTTTCAATCGACTGAGCAAAGGGGTTAAGGTTGAGTAATTTAAGGCATGAAGCCCAGGGGTTACTTTTGCACTTATGAGTTTAAATACTTTCCTTTTCTTTCCATTCTAAAAATAAGGTATATATTTTGTATCACTCAGTTGCTGGTAGCAAAACATTTTAGTACATTATAGCTTGCTCATCGATAACATGATACCTAATGTTTACGAGGTCTTATCATGTAGTTTTAAGTTATCCAATACAAAAAAAAATTCATAAGAGCAATGTCTTTAAAATTCGATGGTTTTTTTACTGTACCAGTTTTCTTACTGGTGACTGTAGTCTTTTAGCAAAAAGACTTGACATTAAAACCTAAGTTTAAAAGCTGGCAAAGGTAAATGACCATATATTTGATTGCATACACATTTGTAAATACGTGTACATGGAAACCCATTTCTTAAGCCCTGTTTCAAATTCTAAATCTTCTACAGAGTGACAAACCACTCAAATTTTGCTGGCATGCGGATTGTGTGCTATTCTCAACATTTATTCACTAATTATCCATTTTAGCAGGGGATTGCAAAAACAACACTTGTGAACAGAACTGCGTATGCTGGGCCAAATATTACTGCAAGACAGGCACCTTTAAAAACATTGAGGGGAAAGATCATGCATCAGTTTGAATATTTGAAGGCCGCTTCCAAAAGCGGAATTTAGGAGGGCCACTATGAGAAGTATATAACGGTGGAGAATCTTAATGCAGCGGCTGAAAACAATCTTTGCTGCCCAGCACGCCACAGGAAGCGCACAGCTGTGATGGTCGAGTGCGTGAGAGGGTCAGTTCAGCAATGTCGGAGACGCTTTGTGCATAAGCGAAGTTAGTCAATCGGTGTATCACGTGGGGTTTGCAGCAGAGTACTGTACTAATCTAATAAACAATATACGGCTTATACATACAGAATGGCCACAACATATATTCTTACCGGGAGGAACAAACAACAACCCTGGTACAAACAACAACTGATACCTTCATAACTGATCCTTTGACACTGATTTCCTAACCAATCCATGATCTCCTTACCATTGATTTCCTGAGAACTAAAACCCTGGCAATTACAATTACACTGAATCCCTTAAACTGGTTTCCTGACCACTAATTTTCTAACCAACAGTGGACTCACAACTGATTCCCTGATCACTAACCTGATAATTAATCGGTGATTTCCTGATGATTGAAGCTCTGACCACTCATTCTCTTACTATTGATTCTCAGACACTAGCCCCAGTAACCACTGGTCCTATGACCACATATGCCTTGCTACAATATTTTCTTTCAAAATTTTCTTGACACCATAAAAAGTGCGAAGATTAACTAAAAAAGAAACTAAGCGACACTATGTGGTATGAGGTGTATTTCATGTGGGAATAATCACAAAAAAACAGAGTGATCCCACAGTAACCTGTAGAACAGCAAATCCCATATTCTATGTTAAATAGAAATGTGCTAAATTTTTTCTTCACACAGACAACAATTAATCTAAGAGCTATGTCTCTATTGACTAAACCGTCATAATCCATTTTAATTCGCCTAAAAATTCTAACTATCTTTTCTTTTTGTCTTTCTTTTTACTTCCACTTGGCACTGTATTTTCTGTTGCTGCTCCTTTTGACTGTCTTGACTTTAATTTTGGGATCATTGCACAGAGAAGATGAATAACAGATTCCCCTTTAAAAAAATAAAAGAAAATGGTAATCAAAAAATAAATCGAGTAAGAAAAACGGAGAGCGTATACCCAAAGCGATAGAACAACGAAAAATGTAGGCAAAAATGCAAAGACAGAAGCAAATCCTGCGTTTGACGTGTGAAAGGTTAAAAGATGAAGTTTAGATGGCTACGATCAGTTGTTGGTAAAAATTAAATATAAACTGAAGTATTCATGCAATATTTTTTGGCAAATAGCTCCTAAAGTCTCGCAATAACCTAGATGATTATTTCAGAAACCAAACTTAATGTCGACTTATATAAAAAAACTGCAGGTATCATAGTGAAACAACTGAAGCACTACTTACACAGTCATATAGTAACTGTATGGAATTCATCACCTGAGCTACTGCAGGCAGGATTATTATAGGGTATCTTATCCTAAATCAATTGGTCTGAGTCCATAACTTAATAGGCTGTGGTAAGTTCGACAACTACTAAAAGGTAATTACGCCATGGCAGATAAAGCACATGCTTTATGACATTTCTGTTCAGACCACTTGCCAAAGTGTCAGAAGTTTTAAATTTTTATGGAGGCATAACGGGGAAACGAGGCTTGTCTATTGTTTCATTCAATAAAGTAAGTTCCAGTTACACAGTGGGAGGTGAGTCATAAAATAGGTCACCACAAAATACAGAAAAAACAGCATAATCATACCTCTGCAACAATAAGAACCAACATTAAGAAAATAGTAAACACGTCAAAATCTTATACCGTTCACCAATATTCATTTGTTATCATTACAACAAATAATTGGACTCATTTCATCACTTACTTGTCGTATATTCTGCTTTAAAAAACGAACCATCGCTATTTTTTAACTGAACACGAACTCTTCCTTTACAAAGCGCATCTTTTGAGCTATCCCGAGGGTACTGCTTCCCCTATAAAGATGAATATATACCATAACATTTATTATACATGCATATGACTACGGAAGTACAAGTATACAGTATTCATCCAAATGATAACGAATTAACATTCATAGTCTTAAGGACTGAAATTTCTCACAGCCACATTTACTGGCCAAGTCCATACGTTTGTTATTTCATTCAATACAATATACAACTCGTTGTCTTTTTCCTTTTTCTAGATTTTAACTAGATTTTAACATAGAAAAGCATATGTGTTAGGGAGGAATACTAACACTTTTACTCATTTCCCCTATTTTGGTGATCTGCTCAATGAGGAATGCATCACCATGGGTTGCTAGACCAACTGGATTAAGTTTTGAAAGGTTCCTACAACTCCTAATGCAGTAAAATTCTTTTGGCACTCAGTGGTAAAATACAAAATAAATATGTATCTGCAATGCCATGATNACATGCATCTAAATACAAAGTAAATGTCATCAGCAATCTTGCTAAATTACAATAAAATCTTTAGCTAATGATTCAATGCATCTCCATTGTAAAAAGCAAAGCTCTAAAAAACTTCTCTAAATCAGCAAAATTAAAAATCAGAATATTGTATTGGTTTGTCATGTGTTGGTTTAGTCACATGGGAAGTGACAAAGGCTGGATCAAATTGTGTAACATGACCAAAGCTGAAAAAAAGGTGAAATACCAAGAAAGGCATGACTTGACTTAATGAGGGTCAATGTGACACAAGGGTGGTTGGTGGGTGTCAATGTGCAATGTGCCAATGTGTGAAAGTAGTGTGTTCTCTGTGTCTACCTCACTAAAATCAAGAAGCCCTGTGAAAAATAAATATGACAACAAAGAAAATTAACACTTGTTAGTAGCTTTAGTTTTTTGGTAACAAAATGATTAGTATGAATGACATCCTTGAACTTGTCAAAAACACTGCAATAACCACATTGGATATTACCTCATGTTATGTGATAAAAGACTTTGAGGAGCTCTGGCTTAATGGTTAGTGTAACTGCACTGTAACTAAGAGGTTCTGGGTTTCATTCCCCAAGTGGGTGACTTTGGAACTTCACCAAAGAAAAATTCATTGGTAAGCATCAGGAAGGGCAACAGGCCAAGAAATTCCTCATTACCAAACCCAAGTCCCTATGGAGGGCATCATCTGAGCCCCAATTACTGGGAAAAATGACATTAAATAAATAAAAAAGTGCTATGTGTTAAAAAACTTTAAAGCTTATGGATTTGAGTCACATATTACAAAAATACAAAAAAATTACAGAAAAAACTAATTGAAATATTTAATTGTATCTCCTTATGAAACTTATGAAAGTTAGTACATAGAGGTGAATGTTACAGGAAATTAGCAGTCAAACAAATAAATCACCTCCAGCAAATATAAGCACTCTTGCACTCTAGAGATACTTTGTATAAAAATTTGAAAATGTCACACAATTTGAGAAAAAACTGGCCATTTTAAAGCAGGGCTAAAAGTCAAGGGTATTACTGATAAAGACTGAATGGAAAAAAAGGAAAATTGATCCAAATTTTATTAATGAATAATCCAATTGCAACTGATGAATCAGCAAGCTAAACACCAATGCACATAGTAATAACTATATTGTTGACAAACAGCAAGCTGAATGAGGAGTTTACAGGAGCAGTAATCCCAAATGCCCCTGCACTATGGCATAGATGAGAGTTTTTCTCAAACTTCTAGCAACATTTTCTTGTGAGTTACAGGCTAAGGAGTACTGTAATCATTCCTTAGTTTCTTGATTTCCTCCAATCAAATGCAATCCTTTCAAATCAAATGTCAATAGGTTTACTTTTTATTTTGTTCAATTTCTCACTTTGTTTCATTCTTTTCAAACACTTTACTGCAATGCCAGATGATGACAATGTAGTGATAATGATAGTGGCAACAAAGATAATTATTATGGTAGTGATGATTGTGGCAACGATGATGATGATGATTATGAAGAAGACAATGATGATGATGATGATGATGATGATGATCTCTCTCTATATATATATATATATATATATATATATACATTTGTGTAATATTGTGTATTCATATCCAAAAGTGCTCAATGCATATAGCAGAGCAATATAAGATAAGATAAAACACGAAAAATAAGAACTGTGATTGCAACTAATAGTTTCACGATATTTCGATCATCAGGTAATAATGCTACAAATACTGTACATGCTTTTCATAAACAACTAAAGTAGGCGGCTCATCAAAAATAATAAAAATTACAGGTGGTAACGTATTTGTAGCATTATTGCCTGATGATCATAATATCGTGAAACTATTAGTTGCAATCACAGTTCTTATTTTTCGTGTTTTATCTTATCTTTTATATATATATATACCACACATCTCTCTGTATCTGTCAGATGTAGAACAGCTAGCAACTTACCTCCTCAACTGCACAGTTCATGCCATGGTACTGCAACACATCTCTTATTTCTGAAACTTTTGGATTGTCAACTGCCTGTAGGGTAGACAATAAAAAAGAGGTACTACCTTATGTAAAATTTGGATATATTGGAAAGGATATATTGTGTTGATATCTACAACAATGTCTAATCTTAACCATTGACCTAACCCTAACCATAACCCTGCAACTGTAAACTGAGTAGTAAACATGTAGAACAACCAGATACTCAATTAAATACAAACAAAAAGGAAATCATAATTAACTGCTTGCTCTTATTCCTTGAGCATACACATACTTGCCATAAAGTTCAGCAGTTTGAAAGTGTCACTTAATCATTTAGAGTCTTCAGTTTTTTAATGTTTCTGGCAGGCAGTAAAAACAAAAAGGCATCAATTTTAACCTAAAAACACAACATATAGTATATACATAGTACAAATATTAAAACTTTCACTGTCCATCGTGTGCAATAATGTCCATGTACTCATCTTTACCATTACTCAACCAGGGATTGTCTCCTTTATGCCAGATTCTGTAGTTTAAAAGTTTTAACGTTTGACATCTTGCACAGAAAACAAAACACTTTTAATTGAAACAATTTTAACATTTACCAAGTTGGTTTTTCTTGCAGAATTGAATGAATTGCTTTTTATAACCAGCCATTGCTAAATTCACAACCAAAAACGTCATAATGAAAATTATAATTATTAAGGAATCTTTCTGAGCAAGTTAGATCCAATCTTTCTGTTACTTTTGAATGCAAAATTTTGATTTCATAATGCTAATAATCCCACCTGATTCAACCCATTTGTCATCATGTTCTGTGACTTTTGCTTATGAAAGGTTTTTGTGGATGCTTATTTTAAGGAGAACTCATAAAGTTATCTTAGATTTTGAAGGGAGAATTATTCATCAGTGTGTGGTATATAGTAACATTAAATTCCTAAAAAAAGAACAAAATCAAATCATTTACTGTAACACTCTCCTTACACTATCAATAAACTGACTTATAACAAAGAAGCTAGGGAACGCAATAGTTCCACTGCCAAATTTCAATCAAAATTAAGGCAAGATAAAGCCTAAATTAGAAGGCAAATGTTAAATTTCATATATAGGCCTACATATGAAAAGATAATGAGATAAAGAAGGATCTGTACAAATTTGTGAGAGTCTATATGTGCCTCATTACAAAGATTTACCTTGCCCATTACTCTGCCTGTCTATCTATCTATCTATCTATCTATCTATCTATCTATCTATTGATCCATCCATCCATCTATCTATCTATCTATTGATCCATCCATCCACCCATCGATCTATCTATCTATCTATCTATCTATCTATCTATCTATCTATCTATCTATTGATCCATCTATCCATCTATCTATCTATCTATCTATCTATTTATCCATCTATCTATCTATCCATCTATCTATCTATCCATCTATCTATCTATCTATTTATCTATCTATTGATCCATCCATCCATCCATCCATCTATCTATCTATCTATCTATCTATCAATCTATCGATCTATTCATATCCCTGTTTCTTTCACCTTTTATCTTTTATTCAATGATTGAAAACTTGATGACAATAGTCAATGATGTTGTTTCTTCACATTTAAATTCTTTCTATAATTGCCTTTAAATGTGCAATATTTAACCCAGCTGTTTTAGCAGTCAAGCCAAATGAAAAAAACCACAATGTACTTGTGTGTTTTACATTGATCCCATCAGTGTGGTAGAGGCAGTGGCAGTGGTGGCAGTGGGAGTAACAGACTTGCAACTTACAATACATAAATGAAGTATGGTTTCCTTTCTTTAAAAATAAAATAACCCTAGCACTTAACCCTTTTCCCAAATAATTAAACTAAAATTAAAGTTTAAAAAATACCATTCAATCAGATATTTTAAGTCAAAAAAGTAAAGCTACTTACAAGAAGTGTGTATAGTCCATATATAGCCTTGCATTACAGTTTATGTTTTCCATTTAAATTTTAGTCTGGTTATCTTTTCACTTAGAATTATTCAATTTATTAAAATGGAATTTTTCAGTAAATTTGTTGTTAGTCAATTTGAAGACCCATCCAAAAATTCTTTACATGAGCTTATTTTCCACTATCAATTAGAGTTATGTACCATTTATGAATGTCTTACTTAAATGTGCTTCATGCCATAAAGTTGGCCAATCCTGGATCCTCACTGCTCTCTATTTTGCCAACTGTGAATTATCTCACAACTCCTGTCCAGCTGCAATCAATCTTTAACGTTGTTGAGCTGTTTACTTATTTGTTCCCCATTATCCCACATTCCCCTTGATTCTTCCAGTTGTCATTAATTCTTCCATGTTTCCTTCCCTAATTAAATTATGGTAAAGCTGTATATGTTGTTCAATGATTGCCTAAAAACTAGATTTTAAAAGACAAAAAGCTGTTTTGTTGGTTTGACAAAAAATACCTTGTCTTTTGCAACCCTTCTTCCTTCTTGCCTTGTCTTCCTACTGTTTAAATATGAAGGATAAATAACAATCCACCTAATAAAAGGAAGGGAAAGAGGAAGATTCACCTTACCTACAATATTAATCATCAAAGAGTCAAAATAAGTACAGTACCTAACTAATCTCTGAGTGCTATGTCTATTAATAAACAATGCTTATATATTTAAAAGCATAGATATTGCCAATTGGGTTAGAGCCCTGCTGTCTAATTCCCTACTCTTTAGGCAAACTTTTTGAAGTCATTGTCTATATTGAACTGGTAAAACCAGGTTCTAAGTCAGACTGTCAACTACAGTTCCTGAGCATGTTTCACATTAAGCTGACTGGTTAACAGCTTGGGTTGACAATGTGATAAAAACAAATCATTTCTTTGAGGTATTTTTCTACTAAATGTTGCAGAATCTGAATAAGTATGTGTAATAATTTCTCTACAACAACTTCAAAAACCTGTCCACTAAAATTGTCTCCTCCAACCTTCTTTTCTACTACTTGAAATATCTTATTCCTTGCTTTGAAATTATTTGTTCCATCATTTTCTTACTCTCTCTCTCTCTCTCTCTCTCTCTCTCTCTCTCTCTCTCTCTCTCTCTCTCCCCCTCTCTCTCTCTCTTCTCTGTCTCCCGCTCCCACTTTTGTCATGCATTGCATTATATGTATGAAATACTCATTTCACTACCACAAGTATTTCCTCTGGTCTTTGACAGAGCTCCAACATTTATTTGAGTTATTTGAACATTAAATTGTTTATCCATTTATCATTTTGGCTTTAGCTGGTAGACATGGCAATTGGATGACCTCACAGTTTTTACTGGGTAGGTCCTCATTAAGCTTTAACTTGTTATTCTCTTTATGTGTCATTGATAAAACAGTATAAGGTGTTTTTCCAATGTTCCCTAAAAGCAGCAGTACTCCACTGATAACATTTGTTGTTTTTTTTAAAACATCACTGTTACCCTATTTAGGGAACTCAGTCATTACCATTTCTTTTCCATGCTGACACATTTGTGTCTCTTTTTATTATCAGTGGAGAAATATGGCATATGACTTCTGATTTCCAAGCTGACCACAAACTGTATTCTGGCCAAAAAAACAATTTTCATTGGCAGCACACTTAACCCCCTGGCCCCGATGAGCCACGATCGTGGCTTTGCCGGTTGAGGACGAAAGGCCACGATCGTGGCTCAGTTTGAATCTTCTGCCAAAACGCAGTTGACCAGCCCATGTGATTAGTTTTAGCCAATCAGAAGCTTTGTAGCCCCACTTCCTGTATCATCCAAGCCGAGTTCTGCCATTTGCCTTGTTTTTCGATCGATTTCACTGAGTTTTGCTTTCAAAATGAGTGACAACGAGAGCCACAACAACGACGATGTCTTTGCAACTGATACCAGTGAAGATTCTCTTTCGGAAGGCGATTCAATATTAAACTAATAGGAAACAACAAAGCCATCCAAATAGGAATGTAGATAAAAAGTAGGTCCCCACTATCAATCTCCTCCAATAAATGGACTCTTGTATGAATCCCAAAATAAAAAAAATCCCTTAAATGTGGATTATTCTTTTGAGTACTGCAGCCAGCAGAATCAAGGTAGAGTCTTTATTTTGATCTTATTGCATTCATAATTCATTTTACGTTCAGAAAATGTATAGTTTTAATAGTCTATGATGTACAGGAGAACTGCAGTTGTTCATTATAAGTGCATACCCATGACGTAATTTCAGCATCTAATTTTGTGCCCATTGTTTAGTATGCACTTTTAATTATGTCATGTCCTAAGGGGGTTAAGTTCAGCCAAAGATTGGGAAGTTAGTATGCTTGAGAGGCTTCAGATAATGGCCACTTCGTTGTGGGCAGTTATGTCTCAAGACAGTATCTAATCATACATAATTAAAATAACTTTTGTATCATTCTGCATGACCAAAATGGAAAGTAAAATGAAGCAAGAAATGATCCAATGGCAACTGTGGTATGTCAAGCCCTTGACTTTGACTGGGACCATTATCATCCTCTAATCTTTGATTGAAATTACATCACAAGCAAATGCAAATGTTGACAAAGAGAGTCAACCTTCTTATGCCACAAGAAGTGAGTTACATCAACACAAATGCATAATCAATTCTGTAAAGTGATGCTATGCGTTGTCGATCGAATTAGCATTTCCTGCGACCTACCTACAGGATAAACTCTCTGTGTCAAAAAATGACTGGCACTGATGACTGGCTTTAATTGTTCTCAAGCCTTTCATCGATCAAATTAATGAAACATACCTCTACATATTTATTCAACTTTCCAATTATTTTATCAAATATTGAAATCGTACAAAAATCAAAAGCATATGCTTTTGAAAAATACACCTACTGCAGAATTTAACTACAACACTAAATTAGAGAAAAACCTAACTGTACTACTAGCGGTCACACAAGAACTAAATTTAATCTTAGTTAATATTTAGGCCATTGTTTTTGGCATTCGTAACATCTGACTTGAACCAAACTTTTTTCTTCTTTTTTCACTTACCTCAGTTCATTACTCGGGTCTGTTGTCATATGCGCCATATTTAACACGACAAGGCAATAAAGTCTCGATCTGAAAACGGGACTAATAGTACCGGAATGAATTCATGGCAGTGAGATGAGAATATTTTATTGTCTGTGGACAAAGCGTTCACCTTGCAACTCAAGTTTTTATCAATGTTTCCCTTCCAATACAGGAACTCAAAATTCTTTTCTCCTGATTGATTGTTTAAAACCAATCAACGAGGATAATGGTATACGTTTAATCAATTGCCCTGAGTGTATATTTTTTCTCAAGCACTATCATATTAAGACTGTTTGTGAAACCAAAAAAACACAAGAAAATATTTCTTTGTGTATGCTGGAGTGACAAATAAATCATCGATCAAGGAGGTTCAACAGAACCAATGGTACTCACCGAAACACCATCAGATTTGGCAACACAGAAATAACTAACATCCAAAAGCCACCAAACACCGTCAATCAATAATTCTGAGAGACTTTAGGAGCCACCACTCAGATTGAGGATACAATCATCATCATCTTGTGGCCTCAACCGAGATAGAATTCCCTACACATTTCCAGTATACTCTATTGGTCATAGCTGTTAGAAGGTCTTACTTGGCGACGGCAGTGTCCCTGCATATGATGTCTATAAAGGTGAGCTTCCGGGGCCGCTTGAGTGATGATGGGTGCTTCCATAAGAGAAACGACGACACGAGTTCATCTGAGGCACGTGCATGGTCTCCAGCAAACTGGACGCGTCCTCTTTTGACTAAGATTGATATCCTAGGTAGGTCAACGTATATCATTAGGGTACAATAATAATGACCATCCAGGAACTGAGGCCCCCTTAATGAGCCTGTCAAAATGAGCTAACCTTAATATGCTGCTCCAAGGAAAAAGGGACTTTCAGATCTGCCCGGTGGAATAAAGATTGCATCCCAAATCTAGTTTTTGTGACAAAAGATTCAAATGGAAACTCACTACCAGTTACCTGAAATGTTCTTGACATCTTTCACAATTGTCAGCACAGCCCTATCTTTATAGAAATGGGAATCCAAACCCCAATGATGAACACTTTGCCGCTAAAAGATGGAACTTTCAACGACCAACTGAAAAGCCTTTGGTGACAATATTGACAAAACATGTTCAAGGATCGAAACAAAGTCAAAAAACATATGCAGATTCAACTAACTCCTTAGCTCTGCAAAGAAACATATACCACAAGGCTTCAGGAAACAGTACATTCCTTGCTGGAATGAGCGTAGCAAAGAACAGCTAAAAGAATACGAGAGAACCACGATGAAAAAATTGCTTATTAACTCCAACACTCACTACACGAGGGTCCTAAAGAAAGGTGCATTGAAGTAGTGGAAAATCTTGACCTTAGTCGATCTAGTCGATCTAGTCGTTTGGAAAACTATTAAAAAGCTTAACCCTAAGTCCCATCAAACAAAAACATCTCCAGTAATAGAACGAGGTGAAATTGCCAAAGAAATTAAACAACAAGGGCAGAACGCCCCAAACCAACATTCTGAAAAAGAAATTAGAAAAGAATACTAAAGCATTGTACAATCATTACTGTGAAAATAGCCTATTTCTTAGCTCCTCTGTAACATTCACTGAGGTGGAATAAGCAACTAAAACCGAGAAAAATGGCAAGGCTGCTGGCATAAATGAAATTTGCCCTGACATGATGACCCATCTTGTCCCAAAAGCAACTGATTGGTTGGCGAGGACCATGACAGACATTATAGA
Organism: Morbakka virulenta; assembly: GCA_003991215.1. Taxonomy (NCBI): domain Eukaryota; kingdom Metazoa; phylum Cnidaria; class Cubozoa; order Carybdeida; family Carukiidae; genus Morbakka; species Morbakka virulenta. Next base: position 188,133 of record RDPX01000126.1, read on the forward strand.
GAATGTAACAAATCCATAAATATGGAAGCATACAAAAACCATTGCAATCCTAAAACCAAGCAAACATCCCAATAAACCATCCAGCTATAGACCAATATCCCTTCTCTGTTGCCTGTACAAACTGCTGGGAAGAAATATGCTCAAACGGATAACCCCACATGTAAATCCTTTCATTCTACCACAACAGGCAGGGTTTAGACCACAAAGAGGCACTACAGAAGAGGTCATGGCACTTACTTCGTATATTAAATCAGGGTTTTAAAAACAACGGAAGACAGGTGCAGTCTTTATTGACCTATTAGCAGCTTATGACACTGTATGGACAGGTGGATTGACGTATCAGTTGGTAAAAATGATTCCTTGCAAAAAGACACTGGACCTCTTTTAAACTGTGACTCGAACAAGAGAATTTCGTGCTAGAAAAAGAGAGAAGCAAAACACGAAAAATTAAGAATTGGGTACCCCACGTTTCAGTAATAGCACAAACTCTCTTCAACATATACCTAAGTGACAATCATTTCACTTAGGATATGCAGACGACTGGGGTTTGGGACATCAATTAAAAAAATGGAAGAAAAACTGAAGAGGTCTTCAGTAATGATACTACAAAATTGAAAGAATAATGTGACAATTGGTACCTCAAAATGAACAGCATGAAATCAGTGTCTGCAGCATTCCATCTAAATAATCACAAGGAGAAAAAAGAACAGAACATTAAAGCTGGTAATACAACACTACCAACAGACCACAATCCAAAATAACTTGGTGTTACACTGGACAGACAACTTAATTATTGCAAGCATCTTAATGGAATGCCAAATAAGATGGCAAAGCGAAACTGCCTTCTGAGAAAATTTGCAAGCAGCACCACGCGAGCCTCACAGAGAGTCTTGAAATCTTCTGCCTTTTCACTTTGCTACAGTATGGATGAGAAGTACCAATNCCCTATCTTTATAGAAATGGGAATCCAAACCCCAATGATGAACACTTTGCCGCTAAAAGATGGAACTTTCAACGACCAACTGAAAAGCCTTTGGTGACAATATTGACAAAACATGTTCAAGGATCGAAACAAAGTCAAAAAACATATGCAGATTCAACTAACTCCTTAGCTCTGCAAAGAAACATATACCACAAGGCTTCAGGAAACAGTACATTCCTTGCTGGAATGAGCGTAGCAAAGAACAGCTAAAAGAATACGAGAGAACCACGATGAAAAAATTGCTTATTAACTCCAACACTCACTACACGAGGGTCCTAAAGAAAGGTGCATTGAAGTAGTGGAAAATCTTGACCTTAGTCGATCTAGTCGATCTAGTCGTTTGGAAAACTATTAAAAAGCTTAACCCTAAGTCCCATCAAACAAAAACATCTCCAGTAATAGAACGAGGTGAAATTGCCAAAGAAATTAAACAACAAGGGCAGAACGCCCCAAACCAACATTCTGAAAAAGAAATTAGAAAAGAATACTAAAGCATTGTACAATCATTACTGTGAAAATAGCCTATTTCTTAGCTCCTCTGTAACATTCACTGAGGTGGAATAAGCAACTAAAACCGAGAAAAATGGCAAGGCTGCTGGCATAAATGAAATTTGCCCTGACATGATGACCCATCTTGTCCCAAAAGCAACTGATTGGTTGGCGAGGACCATGACAGACATTATAGAGAATGTAACAAATCCATAAATATGGAAGCATACAAAAACCATTGCAATCCTAAAACAAGCAAACATCCCAATGAACCATCCAGCTATAGACCAATATCCCTTCTCTGTTGCCTGTACAAACTGCTGGGAAGAAATATGCTCAAACGGATAACCCCACATGTAAATCCTTTCATTCTACCACAACAGGCAGGGTTTAGACCACAAAGAGGCACTACAGAAGAGGTCATGGCACTTACTTCGTATATTAAATCAGGGTTTTAAAAACAACGGAAGACAGGTGCAGTCTTTATTGACCTATTAGCAGCTTATGACACTGTATGGACAGGTGGATTGACGTATCAGTTGGTAAAAATGATTCCTTGCAAAAAGACACTGGACCTCTTTTAAACTGTGACTCGAACAAGAGAATTTCGTGCTAGAAAAAGAGAGAAGCAAAACACGAAAAATTAAGAATTGGGTACCCCACGTTTCAGTAATAGCACAAACTCTCTTCAACATATACCTAAGTGACAATCATTTCACTTAGGATATGCAGACGACTGGGGTTTGGGACATCAATTAAAAAAATGGAAGAAAAACTGAAGAGGTCTTCAGTAATGATACTACAAAATTGAAAGAATAATGTGACAATTGGTACCTCAAAATGAACAGCATGAAATCAGTGTCTGCAGCATTCCATCTAAATAATCACAAGGAGAAAAAAGAACAGAACATTAAAGCTGGTAATACAACACTACCAACAGACCACAATCCAAAATAACTTGGTGTTACACTGGACAGACAACTTAATTATTGCAAGCATCTTAATGGAATGCCAAATAAGATGGCAAAGCGAAACTGCCTTCTAAGAAAATTTGCAAGCAGCACCACGCGAGCCTCACAGAGAGTCTTGAAATCTTCTGCCTTTTCACTTTGCTACAGTATGGATGAGAAGTACCAATGCAGAGAAGATTAACGTGAAATTCTGAGAATCAAAGAGGGTAGTGTCAGGCTGCCTTAAATCCACTCAAACGCAATGTTTTTCAAATTTGAGTGCAATAGCACCGCCAACACTTTGAAGAAAGGAAGGAAATCAATAGATGCACGCAATAATTGAAGAAGTCACGGATAACATCCCAGTGAAAGAAGTAGCAGAAGCTCCAACAACCGCAAGCCTGAAAAACAGAAAAGAAAAAAATTCTTGATTTGTAAAATACAGAATTTTACAAATCAAGAAAGAAAAAAAAGAAAGAAAAATGGAGAAAAATGTGGTATTGGGACATTTCTAAGGATGATATAGATGATATTATGTCGGACCCTACCGAGAGAATATCTGGTTTCATGAGTAGTGGTCAAAACCACTGGATCGCTGTCAATCGCCTTATAACAACGCATTGAAGAACTGCTGCAAACATGCATCGGTGAAAACTGATAGATTCAGAAACTGCCAAGGCAGTCCTGAAACCAGAGATCACATTGTCATCCTTTGCTCAGTCACAGGCCTTGCTGGAGGATATGATACAATTCAAAGATCAGAATATGACTTCAAGGAATGGACTGATAAGTTTAAAGTGGAAGTGTAGCCAAAAGATTCTACAACTACTACTATTAGTACCTTCTACTATTAACCTGCTGACATCAGTTTCGCAGGAACTAGTCCACAAAGAATTCTAGAAGTTTGTTCGCGCAAATCAAGGAAGCCATATAAGGTAGTGTTTCACTTCCACTGACACTATTTTAATAACTAATACCTGATAGTAATTCTCACCATCAGCGGATGGGCAAACATTGGCTATTGAAAAGGAATCCTTGAAAAAGCGTGATCATTACGACTTAACTAGATAAAGCAATATAGCTGGTTAAAGCAAATAAAGATAACTAGAATAAAACTACGATGGCCTTCTTTAATGACGACAGCAAGTTCAAATCTCTCGGTAAATAGCAGTTAAACCTTGATCATTATTTTTAAAGTAAAGTAATGGATTAGTAAAATCGGTTTCTGAAAGGTAGCATCCAGTGTCCTCAATATTGTTCTTATTTATCTGCTTCTGTTTAATTTTCATAGGAATATTACATCATATCTTGTCTAGATTCACTTTATTCAGCTATCTGCTTTCTTTGTATAGTTATTTTTCAACAATATTGTTGAAATCCTTTTATAGCTTTTTCTTTTAACCAATGTAAAGTTGGTATATGACAAGGTATAAATCCTTGTTTCTGTGACTAAGAAAAATATGGGGGCTTCCTGGCAAAATGTACTTTTTTGTATCAAGCGAGAATATGGCAAAGACATTGCAGTTTAATACAAATTTTGGTCGATAAATTTAGGAATCACCATTAATCAAATTCTTTAAGGGATCTTGATGCTTTTTATTAGACAAATTTCTTGGGCAAAGACAAAAGCTTAGCTCATAAAATACAAAATACCCATTCAAAGAGCACCCCTAGTGACTGTAGAGAGAAAATAGAAAATTGTACTGCAATCATAAAGACTCCTTTATAGTCTTTACCTTCGCTTCAACATTTCAAACCAAAAAATACTGTTTACCAAAGTTCAGATTATATCAAATTGTTGACTTTAAGAACGCAGTGAAACCCCTAGAGACAGAAGTTTAAAATGTCATAAGTTGTAAGCATTTTCTGACCTAATTTTGAGATATACATCTTCCATCGTAAGGTTAGTAGATGTAACTTGGAACATCTCTTTTCTACTTCGAAAGTGCGGACCTGCATGGCACCAGAGATTAAGTTGTTTTGAGATGTGACACCATAGTTTCCTGGTGTTGGTTGTGTTTCTTTATCCAAAAGCCATCATTCTGTAATAAGTGTAATACATAATTTTGATGGATGTGATTGCTGTCCTGTAAGAAATTGGTTTTCCCCCACTTTTTTCTTGTTCTTTCATTGCTTTTCTTGTCTATAATTGTTTTTGTTTTCCCAGTCAAAACTGTTACCCTGTGTCCTGCAGTGTTGCACTATGTATTGCTCTTAGTGTCACCTTTTCGAACAGCTCTCCTGTGCTTCTTTTACCTTTGATGCAAGGAAAATTTTCTGTCACCGATGCAGAAGACAAGACAGTTGTTACCATGTAGTCTGTAAATTATATTTTTCGTCTTAAATTTGACTGGGTTCTTTGGTTTTGATAGCACGTCCCTTGAGGTGGGTATTGTGAAATAGAAACACTGGTTATTGTGTTGTCGAAGAGTTCGTCTCAAGTGCTTATTGATGTTCTTAACATAGGGTAGATTTAGTCGTTTTAGAGATTCCTATCCTTCTGAATGATTGCGTCTAGTGCTTCAGTGTTAGGCTTTCCGGACATCCTTGGCATGATATCCATTGGATAACAGAACGTTCTGAAATTGCCTTTTTTCCATTTTAAAGTCCTGTAGGTTTGAAATAATACTTCTTGGTCTTCCAAAAAGAATAGTAACAGCACTATTATGGGGTGAGAGTGCATGGTCTGATACATCATTGAGGTCTGATTACTACGAGCTGGTTTCTTGTAGGTGGTAACTTAAAATGGTGCAATCTGCTTATTTCTTTACTGGGACATTAAGGAAGGGTAGTCGTCTTGCTTCTTCTTTCTCCATGGTGAACATGATGTTTGATTGAAGACTGTTGATGTGCTCATGATCCCTTGTAGATGATCTTCCTTAATAATTGCAACGACATCATCAACGTATCTTTCCTAGACAGTTGGCCCTTGCCCCGCTGTTGAAAGTGCTGTAGCTTTAAATGCTTGCAGAAAAATTTCAGCAATAACCACTATTATCACAATTATTGGCATCATTACCATCATTAGAATTATTGTCCTATCATTATCAACCACTATGTAATCACTAAACAAATACCACCTTCACTTTGTTCGTGCTACATTTACATTTATATAGTTTACAAATTAAATTTTAGTTTAGTTTTAGCTCAGTTAGTATATTTTAGTTTAATTAGTTTAGAACGGTTTAGATGGTTTAGTTCTTCCAAAAATACACAGTGTATTTGCTTCAAACAATATTTCTGCGCTACTAGACTAAAATCTGGAAGGTTTAAGTCATATGAGTGCAGCCTACTTAACGTCACATTTCCTACGTAAAAACCTGTACCTAAATATATCTCTTAACCACTGTAGTGTTATATTGAAAGTGTGAGCAGCTGCCTTATCTTGATCAAACCTCTTTTCATCTCCTTTTTTCCCTCTTTGCTTAAAAATTGTCCTAAGGCCAACAAAATAGCATTACTATTCTCTTCTTCCTCCTCTTCCTCCTCTTCTTAATAATCAACATCATCATCATCATCATAATTACTATTATTATCATCATTATCATCGCCGGTGTTAACCCCCCCCACCAAAAAAAGCCCCAGTATTTATAGGATGGATAAGGCCAGATAAAAGAAAATGTGCTTCCTCTAAAACCAGAGATGATTTAAAAAGTCGGGTTCTTCAACGATCTCGTCACAGAAAACTCTGCACAAGGCAAAAATTTTTAAATGTCCCATTCGGTCAGCTTCTGCTTGATTTTTATCTTGCATGAGTACAAATGCAGGTACTGAACCAAATGTCCCCTCAGAAACGTCCTCGGATTGCCCTGTTGTTCGCTGTACCAAAGTAACAACGCCTTTGACATGAGGCTAAACGATATTCTGACTGGAGTTATAGTCTCCCGTATCTCCTCTATTCCTCCCTCTCTCTGAGTAAATGTTCGTCTTGAGCTTAAGGGTTTTGACAGTTCCACATCTAAACTTCTTCAGTCATCTTAAAATCAGCGCTTTGTTTGGATATCTAAAATACTCCCTTTAAACTCCCTCTTAAAACATGTTTCTACAATTTTAAGGAACTTTGTCGAAAGACATATTTATATGGACCATGATTTATATCTAGGACTAAGTGGTGACACGTTGATTTTATGACAAGGCTGATCAGGTCTGGTCATTTGCTAACACCGCAAAATACGTTGAACAAATTTTCAAAGCCGCAATTTTGCTGGCCAGTAGCATTTGAAACGTCCAAATTGCGTCTTGAAACGTCACATATAATGTATATCAGTCCATATAACTCCAGCTCTTTAAGTTCTTGTATATATATATATATATATATATATATATATATATATATA
>RDPX01000126.1:199767-214598 GCA_003991215.1 Morbakka virulenta
GTCTCACTCTCTGTGTATGTGTGTCTCTCTCTCTCTCTTTTTCTCTCTCTCTGTCCCTCTCTCTTTCTCTCTCTGTCTCTCTCTGTCTCTCTCTCTCTCTCTGTGTGTCTCTGTCTCTGTCTCTGTCTCTGTCTCTGTCTCTCTCTCTCTGTCTCTCTCTTTCTCTCTCTCTCTCTCTCTCTCTCTCTCTCTCTCTCTCTCTCTCTCTCTCTCTCTCTCTCTCTCTCTCTCTCTCTCTCTCTCTCTCTCTCTCTCTCTCTCTCTCTCTCGTCAGATTGTTGATAACCAAGAAAGAGAGTTCTTAAGTACATTTTCCTAGAAATCCTGTCATTATTTTTTCGTGTGGAAAGTGCAAAATGCCTAATCCCTCCATACTTGTTCTTCAAGATAGCTTTCTTCCTCATTGTCTTGCTTTTTGCTCATGCTCACCTTCAGTAAGTCACCTTTGCATATCACCCTTTCCCAGTCTGGGCTTTCTTTACCAAATATTTCATTAATATGTTGCCTCTGTTTATGGCTCTCTCTTAGTTAGTGGTTGTGGCGCGGTGCAAGAAAGGAAAGAGGGCATACTTTAAACACAATTTATGACAGAACCTTTGGCGTCTTTTAAGAGTATTCCAATAAGAAGTTGCTTCATGTTATGCGCCTTGACTAAACTCGCCTGACTTTGTTGTTGTTATGTGCCGTCAAGTCGGTTACGATTTTTTGTGATGTCATGGACCAACTTTCTCCACTTCTTGCGATCTTTGACGAGAGCTTTAGTTTCGTCCAGTGCTCTGTTTGAAGTCTCTTTAGCTCTATCTATCTACCGCATTCGTTGTCTTCCTCTCCTCCTGCCTCCAGCAATCTTTCCTAGGATTAGCATTTTCTACATTTTGTCTGCTATCATTACGTGTCCAAAATATGCCAATCGCCGTTTTATGATTTTTCCTTCCAGTGATATTTCAGCTTAAATTTCGCCTAGCATTTCTACTTTTCTATTCCTTGCCGAATATGGTATCTGGCGCAATCTTCGCAAGCACCATAATTCAATTGAATCATTTCCTTTCAGCATTTTTATTTGTGCAGCTTTCACTTCCATACAACACTATTGGGAATATCATTGACTTTACTATTCAGATTTTGGTAATATGCTTCCACTTTTTATCTTGCATTAATTTACTTAGTTTGGGCATGGCAGTCCTGCCTAGTACTATCCTTCGCTTAATCTTAGATGCACAACCTCTGTCACGACCAATTCTAGTAGCCAAGAAAACAAATGATTCGACAGTGTTGACTTCCCCATTATCAAACTAAAATGTGTCAATGTTGGCAGTTGACATCACTTTTTATCATATTCAGTTTCAAGTCTGCTCTTGTACTTTCCTCTTTGGCCGCTTTTAGCTATTGCTGCAGACCAGTCTCTTATCCTGCCATAAACTTCACGTTGTCGGCATACCTAAGTTTTGTATAAAATATTTTAAGTTGGAGGACTAAATATTTTCAATAGTTGTCCTTCAACTCGCCTCTTGATTACTATAAAGCCCGCACAGGAGAATAGATGATGTTCTTGAACACCTCTCTTTCAAAACATCCTAGAATAAATCGTGATCCACACAATCCAAAGCATTGTTATGATCAATGAAACGTAGATATACGTCTTGTTGGTATTCTCTTGATGTTCCCATCAACCACATTATGCTAGCTATCTGATCAATCTTACCCCTAACCTTTCTGAAGTCCGCTGGTTCTTTCGGCTTATCTCTCTCCATTATCGTTTTTGATGGACCTTGAGTTACTTTCAGTAGTGCCTTGCTACAGTGTAGTATTAAAGCAATTATTGGAATATTAGGGATTTCTCTTCGATTCGCCTCTCTTCGTAATAGAAATGTACACTGACTGTTTCCATTCTCTTGACCAACTCAAGGTCTCCTATATTTGTTGATATACTAACGTCAATTGTTTAATACCCTGCTCTCTGGATGCCTTAATCAGCTCAATAGAAATTTCATCGATTCCAGGAATCCTCCGATTCGATTGCAGATTTAATGCTGGTCTAACTTGAGTTTTCAGTATATCTGGTTCTAGTGTTACTTTGGTGTGAACTCGGTCGCCATGGTTTGGTCTCTCCTGTATAATTCCTATGTGTAGACCCTCCATCTCTCCTTATATCTTCCTTTGCAGTGAATATTACTCCATTTTCATTTTTGACAATCGTCATTCGAGGTGTATACGTATTCGTAATTTTCTCACCCTTCGCGAACAAATCTCAAGTCTTCTACTGACACTACAGATTGATTCTTTGTCTCTTCTAGCTTCTCTCTGAAATCGGGCATTGAGCAACCAGTATCGGTCTCTATTTTCTTTACATCTTGCAGAGCCTCTCCCCTACTATGGAAATTGTCTCGTCTGACAACTATTTTGCTTTCGGTTTCTTGACACGTTTTTTTAAATGCTTGATGGCTTCATCTTTCACAATCCTCTTTTTCTCAGTCCACAATTTTTCAGGTTATCTGCTCACTTGCAACAATCCTTCGCACCCATTTTGTACTTCTACACTGAATAAATCGATAGAATTATGTCAATATTATAACTTCTTTGAGGTGTTAACTTCGAAGCAGCTTTTATTTCAATTCTGACCTTGGCTTAAATAAATTGGTGATTTGTACCACAATCTGCGCCAGATAGTGTTTTCCCTACATGGTCAGAGCTGACCCAACTCTTGCTTTTCATGATGTAATAGATCTGATTTCGGTGCTCTCCATTTTGGAAAGTCCATTCTGCGCTTTAGTCACTCGAAAAATGCCTTTCCTATGAACAGTTCATTTCCAGGACAAAATTCTATGACCCTATCCCCTGTTTCATTGCTCTGCTACTCCGTATTACCCGATGATCTTGGGTACATTTTTGTCTTTCATTATAGCATTTATGTACCCTATCACAAATGTCATATATCCTTTTGGTGTAGTATTGATGGGATGTTATAATGCACTGTAAAATCGTTTACATCCTTATATGGAAGAGACATGTTTAGGGTAGGCTTTGATTCCCACACTCATAATTCTGTCGTTAACAGGATTGTATCCTAATACACATTTAACCATCCTCCCAGTAAGAATGATTGCAGCGCCATTCCGTTTTTTATTCTCCTGTCCGCTATAGAATATTTGCTGGTTGCACAAATCAAAATATCGCATTCCTGTCCATTTTAGTTCACTTAGCCCTAGAACATTTTTATTAACGAATGTTTTGTTTTTCAAAATGCTGTTACCTTTCCTATTGTCTTTTGATGATGTCAGTAGCAGAATTCCTTTTCAGGTTTGGTTTTGTTGCGTCATTTCAATCAGGACCTCAGGGTTCCATCTTCCAGGACCATATAGTCGCTTTGGTGAGTTAGTTCCATGGGATTTCCTGACAAAAATGCAGAATTGGTCTGTCGGGGCCTTCTTTTGCCAAGCCCCAGGTACGTTCGGGAATGTCCAGCTGGCCAAGATCGATGAACCTCGCCGCTGCCACAAACTAGAGGCATTCCACTGACGCATCATCCAATACAGCTGCTACCCAGTAGCTCCACAGTTCCAAGGCAGGGCTAAGAGATTACTGAGAGATTACTGAGAGATTACTGGCAGTTGTCGAAGGCGTAATCTTGGGACTCATGGAGGACGGGAGCGTCTTACATTTTTCATGAGGATGGATGCCCATCTGCTCAGTCGCCTGTTAACCACAGAACAAATATTTCCAATTCTTTCTAAAGATAGGCCAGAAGATGGCAAATTTAATTTTGGTCGTAATTTACGTTTGTGCACAGGCACATTTGAAATCCTTTTATATAAACTAATTCAAAGCACTTCTGTCTTCACTACATAGTAAAAGTGGGAAGCCAAAAGAATTTTATATCATGAAAATAACAAGCCACGATAAAGAATGGACGCTGTAATAGTAAGAAGAGATAAGCATTTTTAACTTTGGAGTTCAAGGGTGCCTAGTGTTTCAATCACTTGTTGTGTGCGTGTAGCATGTCACAGATACAATTACCTCAGTAACATTTTAAACATTACAGAATTTTGGCACGATTTCTCAGGTAGATTAAATAGGCTGATCATTATTTTTCTTCTTTTATGGGTTTTCATTAATCATTTGATATTTTCTTGATTTTCTGAACTTTAGTTTTTTCAATAGTAGTTTCATTCTATAGATACAGTGAAGATTACGATAGTTTATAGAAGGAGCTGTATTGTATGCAGTCAACGGTACTTTTCTTTATTTCTTTGTATAAGCATATGTCAAACTGCTCTTTCTACATATGTGCTGCAAAAAAAGACAAGGAAGATAGTGTCTTCAGTTGCCACATCTTGTCTGTCTGACTTCTACTTTACACAGGAAATAAGTACATTTCTACGTAGATTTATAAAAATGTAAACAGTGCATGATTTAACGACGTGGTAATGGTGCAATGGATACTTAAGCCTTGTTAGATCACACTAGATGAGTTTTGATTTTCAATTAGAACAGTAATGAAAACCATGAGTAACCATGGAAACCATGATTTGTACTTTTTTAGAAAGCAAGCATTGGATAATATGATACCAAACCAATTTAACATTATACCAATTAGTAAAATATTATCTGGTTGATCCAAATTTCAACTTTAGACATTTCATTGATAAACATAAAAAACAGTTTGGTATACTTTCACTTTATCTGTCATTAATTGCTCTTTTCCTAGGGACATCGTAAAACTTCCCAAATTGCAGTACTGTCATTAATATTCTTCCCTTGGATTTCAAAAAAACTTTTTCAGATTTTTGTAAGTCATCTAGGTTTTCTAGCACACAGTTCAGAATAAGGAGCAATCTTCAATGGTCTGGCAACCAATTTGGTAGTAATGCTGAAGAAGGAGAAAGATGATGATGATGATAATGATGATGATGATGGCGATGATGGTGATGATGATGATGATGATAGTGATGATGATGATGATGATGATAGTGATGATGATGATGATGATGATGAACAGTTGGAGAGCAATTTAAAGGTAACTTAACCCATTTTACTTGTTTGGCCTTTTCTTTTGGGACCGAAGGCTTAAAGCATAAGGTTGGTGTCTGGCGGGATTCTCTGTCTCATAGGGAGGAGGGGTGTTTTTTAGCTTTGGTTGGTCTCCCTCCTAGAGATGGTGTGGATATAAAAACACCTCTGGCAGTGTCACCTTACGCTCTCTCTTTTGAGGTCAATGTGTGTTAGACACTGTGGCTGTCTCTCCGTTTAAAACCACNTGATGATGATGATGATGATGATAGTGATGATGATGATGATGATGATGATGAACAGTTGGAGAGCAATTTAAAGGTAACTTAACCCATTTTACTTGTTTGGCCTTTTCTTTTGGGACCGAAGGCTTAAAGCATAAGGTTGGTGTCTGGCGGGATTCTCTTTCTCATAGGGAGGGGGGTGTTTTTTAGCTTTGGTTGGTCTCCCTCCTAGAGATGGTGTGGATATAAAAACACCTCTGGCAGTGTCACCTTACGCTCTCTCTTTTGAGATCAATGTGTGGTAGACACTGTGGCTGTCGCTCCGTTTAAAACCACCCCATTACCAAAGGACTCAGTCGGCATGGTGGTGGTCGGCGTCTTGGCGATGGTTTCGGACAACTATCCCTTTTTTTCCCGTGACAAATTCAATCAAATTAATGGCCCCTAGTGATTCCATATACGAAAATATAGACTGGATATGATAGTACTTGCTTTACACAGACACTGAATAACCTGTCATCTTCTGCAAATACTCTCTCCTTAGCTTTCAGTATTGTCATAGGTCGTTCCAAGTTTTCTTTTGTGAAAGCTTTCCTTCATTCAGATTCACCACGTTGCGTGGCCTGTAAAGTTACTCCTTCACTTTTTGATGTTTTTTTATTTTCTCTGCCATCTAAATAAAGGGGTATTTTTGCTAAAACTTTTCCCACCAGTTCTTCCCCAAATAACACTGGTTTTCCTTTGCCTTTTGCGGTGCATAATGTCAAAAGTTGTTACTCTGCGTCAATGGAGTGGGAAAACTACTATTAACATTGTTAGTTTGATCTGGAAAATTTCACTTCCATATTTTTTCACGGTCAAGGTGTCTGTCTAAACCCACATTTCTTAAGAATGGCAGCATATTTTGACATGAAATTCGGTACTGAGGCAGAGAAAGCACTCGCAAGTGAAATAACATTTTTCAATTTTGCACACATGGCGGTGTTTCCTGTGCGAACAGTTCTATGTTCGTGCAACTTCTTTGAGACGTTTTATTTTTAATGGAGCGTTTTCTATAGGACATTCAAACTAAATACAGTCTCAGAGTTGCGTGAATGGGTAGCATTAAATCTTGGTTAATTCACTCTCGATTTCAATATCTCTCGAATACATACACAATCACCAACCGTCAGATTCCGCTGAATTAAGACACAACCACCAGGTTTTTGTTCATCCCAATATCCAGACCCTCGAAATTTAATCCTCCATCAACCAGGTCACCAGATTTGACTCAGGCATTGCACGACACATATACAGTTACCACAAGGACATTCTACAATAGACAACTTAACAGAATCTGTGCAGCAACATAGTGGATGGAACCCACTGTTAAGAGTACTGGTTGGTGAACTGACGGTGTGATTTACACCTCAAATTCTAGTTTTGAGTTCACTTAACTCGATTGGCTCATTAATGCGACGTATGAAGAGCTGGGTTATTCACATACAATATTCTTCGCTATTGAAAAGTTGACAAGCACAATGAACGCCTCCTCGGTTTAAGCCCCGTGCAATATATTGCACCAGATCTACCCAAACTTCCTACACCGAGCTGAATGGCAGGGTGACTCTACACTCACTCGAGGATCTCTCATGATAGAAAAGACTGTGCGAACAGGGTGTGGATGACACCCCACTTACCAAGCTGTAAAAATTCAGTGGTAATTAGTACCCTGAACACCCGTACTTCGAAATTAAATGGAAGAGTAGATGAGTTACGCTACCTAGCTGATAAACATAATATCTATTTAATATGCCTTAAAGATCACAAAATAAAGCACCAAAATAAATTAAACACCATAAACTACTCTCTGGTTATTAACCTGTCACTAGATCGTCACGGAAAAATCACCAATGCTTCTGTGCATCCGATTATCAAAGAAGGCTCCAGATTCACTCCAGAGGTTTCAGCTCATAAATCCTCGTATTTGACTCACCGAGTTTTATTTTAAGGCAGTCGCTATCACTAAACTGCTATAACCCTAAAAACGAACTGAACAATTCTCTGTTTCTTCTCATAGTTTTCTATTGGTGTGTGGTGAGTTTAACGATAAGGTGGGGAGTGCAGACGCTCGTTTTACTTATTACCCTTATACTAACAGGAATAGGGAGAAGCTTACTGAGCTTATGTCTCGTGACTAACCTGCACGCCATGAACACACATTTCATTAATAAAGCGAACCAACTATGAACCTTCTAACACCCAAGTGGTAGCCAAGCGCAAATGAACTACTGGACAAGATCTTGATAAAAACAGAGTGGATAAACAGCGTCAGAAATTGAGACCGTACTTAACTTTTAAGAACATTCAATCAAACCACTGGATTGTATCAGGACATATGTGTCTTTGTCACATACGTTAAGTTCAAAAATCCGTAGAGCAAAACAGATTGGGAGCGGGTAGTACACAGCGCGACTATCAGTCTACAACAAATGTGCCCAAGTCTGTCTTAACAATGGTGATCCACCATGAAAATACGATCTCATCCAGTGTCGTGGACATTGCACTCCAACCTCTTACTAAATAAACAGGTAAAAATCAAGCAAGCATACCAATTACCTGTCATCCCCCAGCCTTAAGAAAATCTTCCAATATAAGTGACAATCGGTATCCAGTCACCCATCATAACCAACAAAAGGATCCTAAACAAGGAAAGAGGCCGTCTTTAAGCTGCGTATGACATGGCAAAGGCTGAACATCTTCAGAAAAAAGACTAACGACGTGCAAAGCAATCAATGAAACTATCGAAAGGAAAGACAAACTATGAGTCTGAGTGTGAAAGGGTGAAACATCACAGAATAGTAAGGGGTGGGTAAGTCACTGTTAGAAAACGCTTCAATTACTTCTCCAACCCTACCCAAAATCCAAGTCGTCCAAAATTTAGACATAAACCTATTCAAACATATCTACTTATATATATATATATAAATCCAGTAAAGCATACAAAATAACTAGACAAATTTAGCAGTTACTACTAGTTTCATGTTTTCTTAACAATCTTCAAACTGCTAAATTTGTCTAGTTATTTTGTATGCTTTACTGGATTTATAAACGCTCTGGAAACATTGAGCACTCTCAGTGAACATTAGTATACTTTACTAATATTACTATATATATATATATATATATATATATATAATTGAGATGGTATGGTTGAAATCCTGACTATGACATTTCCAGCAATTTATTAACGTTACAAAGTCAATGTATACCAATACAAACTCTCGAGTAACACCACTGGGTGGTGACAGACTAATTCAGTATAGTGGCGCATGTTCTCCAAGGAAACACGTTGCTCCCATTATTATTCATCCTGGTGTTGGACTACAGTTACGCATATCGCTCGCTCAACGTACATAGCTCAAAAGGTCTGCAAATAGTACAACGCAAAGTTCAAGGTATCCTGCTGAACTCATCACCTTGACGTCGCAGATGGTCTCCCCATTGGAACTAATAACATAAGAAATGTTGAATTGTTATTGCATGCACTGGAAGATTTAATGTCATGCATAGGTTTTTGCAACGACCTTGTGGCCGAATAAACAGCTTCTGAAGCAACTAGAGCTATTCACAGTGACTCCCGTAAAAGAGTGAAGCATGTCACGGATTTTAAATCCCATACTGTTTTCTCTGATAGGAATATTAAGATTCCCAAAGGTCTAGGACGAAATGGATGCAACCAACTGGAGAAGATGATGCGGTCAACTACCACTTGACAACTGATAAAACTATTCTCGACATCAGTAGTGTGTACACATGAACACTCAGTGCTCGGGTACAAAGGACTTGAAAAGAACTAAACAAATTTGATGTGGACAGCTCAACACACAAGAAGGTGTGACCACGCTACACTAGATCACATCATGGCAAGGTCCCTAGCATTATTGCTCGCCCAAAACGACAACAAACATGTTTTGCTGGTCATAATGCCATAATGCCAAAGAATATTCTCTCCTCTCATACTATGGAAAGCCTCCAACAGTAGGAAGTCAAGGTACCCTGACTTATTAACTAGAGACACTGGTATTCTTGCAGATGGCCTACCAATCATGATGACAGATCTTGAATGTTGACGCAAAGAAGTCCTTGGAATCTCGCCAAAGGGAGAGCAGTAACCGTAAGTAAAAATTCTACCTTTTGTGTCAGACAAATTCATGCTCTTCTTCCAGTAGCAATGATTGCAAGTTTTCCTTTGTCCTTGAAGTAATAAATAGTAAAATAAAAATTATCTAAAACCATGACCGATTAATACATTTTATCTCAAAAATACGCGTGGCCAAAAAAAATTGGTTAAAGGTTCCGTTTTCAGGGAAAATGTTACAACATAAAAGTGCATCACAAACTGTTGTTTTGGAAACACTGTGGTGTCATATGTTGTAACCCTTTTCAAAGAATCTACTTTGGAGTACGCAACACTGAAGTATTACNTACTCAACTTTTAAGAACATTCAATCAAACCACTGGATGGTATCAGGACATATGTGTCTTTGTCACATACGTTAAGTTCAAAAATCCGTAGAGCAAAACAGATTGGGAGCGGGTAGTACACAGCGCGACTATCAGTCTACAACAAATGTGCCCAAGTCTGTCTTAACAATGGTGATCCACCATGAAAATACGATCTCATCCAGTGTCGTGGACATTGCACTCCAACCTCTTACTAAATAAACAGGTAAAAATCAAGCAAGCATACCAATTACCTGTCAATTATATATATATATATATATATATATATATATATATATATATATATATAATTGAGATGGTATGGTTGAAATCCTGACTATGACATTTCCAGCAATTTATTAACGTTACAAAGTCAATGTATACCAATACAAACTCTCGAGTAACACCACTGGGTGGTGACAGACTAATTCAGTATAGTGGCGCATGTTCTCCAAGGAAACACGTTGCTCCCATTATTATTCATCCTGGTGTTGGACTACAGTTACGCATATCGCTCGCTCAACGTACATAGCTCAAAAGGTCTGCAAATAGTACAACGCAAAGTTCAAGGTATCCTGCTGAACTCATCACCTTGACGTCGCAGATGGTCTCCCCATTGGAACTAATAACATAAGAAATGTTGAATTGTTATTGCATGCACTGGAAGATTTAATGTCATGCATAGGTTTTTGCAACGACCTTGTGGCCGAATAAACAGCTTCTGAAGCAACTAGAGCTATTCACAGTGACTCCCGTAAAAGAGTGAAGCATGTCACGGATTTTAAATCCCATACTGTTTTCTCTGATAGGAATATTAAGATTCCCAAAGGTCTAGGACGAAATGGATGCAACCAACTGGAGAAGATGATGCGGTCAACTACCACTTGACAACTGATAAAACTATTCTCGACATCAGTAGTGTGTACACATGAACACTCAGTGCTCGGGTACAAAGGACTTGAAAAGAACTAAACAAATTTGATGTGGACAGCTCAACACACAAGAAGGTGTGACCACGCTACACTAGATCACATCATGGCAAGGTCTCTAGCATTATTGCTCGCCCGAAACGACGACAAAATGTTTTGCTGGCCATAATGCAATAATGCCAAAGAATATTCTCTCTCATACTATGGAAAGCCTCCAACGGTAGGAAATCAAGGTACCCTGACTTATTAACTAGAGACACTGGTATTCTTGCAGATGGCCTACCAATCATGATGACAGATCTTGAATGTTGACGCAAAGAAGTCCTTGGAATCTCGCCAAAGGGAGAGCAGTAACCGTAAGTAAAAATTCTACCTTTTTTGTCAGACAAATTCATGCTCTTCTTCCAGTAGCAATGATTGCAAGTTTTCCTTTGTCCTTGAAGTAATAAATAGTAAAATAAAAATTATCTAAAACCATGACCGATTAATACATTTTATCTCAAAAATACGCGTGGCCAAAAAAAATTGGTTAAAGGTTCCGTTTTCAGGGAAAATGTTACAACATAAAAGTGCATCACAAACTGTTGTTTTGGAAACACTGTGGTGTCATATGTTGTAACCCTTTTCAAAGAATCTACTTTGGAGTACGCAACACTGAAGTATTACGGCCACTTGCTACAATAAAATTCAAATGAGATTAAATATCACTGGGGACGAAGGAGGGCGGTGTTAAAAAATTTCTTTGTTTGTTACAACGATCATGTTATTGGGATCATGCCAATATTGTCAATAACTTCACCTATTTTACAACAGAAATCACTTTGCTCGGTTATTTTTCCCCTCCCCCAAAGGCAATAAAAATAGGTAGTGATCAAAAAGTCGTTACACAAAGGTATATCAATCGTAATGTTACGAACTCGACAATTTCCATCAAGAAAAAGTCCCGTAATTCAGTCAATTCTATCCGACATTGCAATACTTGACGCAAGGTCTCCAAAGAAATATGAAACAGTCTATTGCGGTTCAAATCGGGGAGTACATCCAATATTCTTAAGGTCCGAATTTCGTCAAGTGACAGGAGTACAACTATGACGACGTCCGTATTAAAAATGATGCCGTCTCTTAGAGGGATAACGTTAAAATTGACTATTTTACAGTAAGCAATACAAAGCATAATTTAGAAAGCTATCAATCTTTGCCAAGTACCAGCTCTCCCATAGGTAAAATCGGATTGTTGGTACCACATAATTATGACTTGAATAAGAAACTGCACACCGCATTAAAACAAGAGGTTAGGCCTTTAATGACCTGCGGTAAGGCATAAAACTCCATAAAAATGAATTGATGATTGGTGTTATGAGACTTTATTCTCGGTTTCAAAACCATGCTGTTATTTTATCTTGCTAATGTATACGATCTGCTCTCACTCTTCTTTTGTACAGTAATAATTTTAGGACCAACTTTAATTTGGCCAAAACAAACTACTTCCTAGAAAAAGTAAAAACTTGTAACGGTCTTTATTCCAGCAGAATGTAACAAAGTTGACGACCTTTACATTAATCCAGACCAATTAAGCGCCCTTACTCGGAAGCTAGATTAGGTTGGCAAAACCAATGACCTCTAGAAAAACACTTGGTCAATGAAATAATTTTTATCATATTACTTACAACCATGAACAACTGCAAATAAAGTGTCAGTGGCTTGTGCCGGATCACGACAATGACATTACGAAATCAAGAAAGCCAAAAATAAAAAGGCTATTAATTACAATATTTCATAACGACGGAGGGTGATAAAAGTCCACGTCTTAATATCATGCAAATAACCGCTTCCGTGTTTGCTTTGTCTCCGCGGCGACGTATATGAATAAATAGCAACTCCCACTCCTATCTACAATCACATCTGTTTGCAGCTTCCTGGTGTAAACTTGCGTACGTTCACTTGTTTCCTTTTTGGGCTCCGATGTAGTTTATCTGTTGACGCAGTTGGTGGTGCTAAGTGGTCATCATCGTCATTTGTAGGCGTAACTAAAGTGAAGAAAGGCATTTCTGTTTCACTTCATTGAGTCATTTCATACAGAAACCACAGGTTCACAAGATGAAGCCATTCAAGAATAATATCTCGCACAAACTGAGCACTCTCCAGGCAATTATATCTACCCGGCCACACTAAAATCAGTGTTAAACAAACATTACATAAACCAAGCCCATGTTGCGTAACGATAACAGATGCTGAGCTCTCATTACCAAGAAAAGCAATTTCTTATGTCACAAACAACAACAAACAACATTGAATTATAGGCCATGAGTTAAGTAATTCCTGACTTTTAATGAAACATTATCCCTCAAACGAATAACTTGCAAAGTAAACAGGATTAAATTAACCCGATGATGGCGAATGAAACTAAAACAAATCAAAGCGTTACCATAGATGAATATATTGTTGACAGCTGGCCACTTGCAACTTTCACATACAATAATTTATTGATTATTCTTACCAGCACCAATAAACAGAAAATCTGCTTGGTAAAAAAAGTAGTGGGTCACTAAATTGGGCCACCTTGCACCTGACTGAAAATTTTTCGATTTGCGCAACAAGTCTAGCTCTTGTAAAAAAGGCTTCATAGGGTTTCTTCATGTAAACTGATGACTGGAAACACAAAACTTTAGATTGCTAAGTAAAATTTTTTTTTCTTGTTTTTCCTTCATAATTCTCTAAGCAAACTAGCATTCTATGCAAACCGTTGTCCTTTATAGAATATCTATCTAACTATCAACCTCTCCACCTCTCTATGAGTAAATATATATACTATATTATATACATACTATATTATGTATATCAAACCCAACCCAACATCAAAATTCAAAAATTACAAGAGACTGCAAGAATTATAATATTTTAGGAAAGGTTACGCGACAGGAAAAGCTATAGGTCAATAAAGGAGTTAATGAAGCGGTGCTAGGCGGTGAGATAAAAATAGTAGATTCAAGATGCATAAATCAGTGCGGGATTCATCAGAGGAGTCGACGCAAGGAAAGCCCTACTGAAAATACCAAGTTTCGATGCAATGTCATTACTGAAATAATCTTAATGAGGTGAAGGATATCACAAAATACAGTTAAAATTTTTGTAAAAAGACTGGCATCTAAAAAAGGAGCAGATGAAGCTCTTAAAGCCCAAGATGACATTTAAATATCTACTTACTATGTATTATTAACGTTCAAAGCACCCCCATCTGAGTTCTGAAGTGTTTAAAATGAATGAGTATTACAAGAACTTTTGGTGGAAATTTTTAAAGCCATGGTGAATATATATTCCGCGTCTATCCTCTTATAAGAACGTAGACATTTAGAAGTAAATTCTCTGCTTATCCACCGGGATAAAGATTTATTTCAGCAATGAAACCAAAATAAACAACTTAAGCCGTCTTAATGATCTGTATACCATATGCTCCGGTCACACATACGATGGGCATAGTTCTAAAAACATTATATTGAAACTGGGGAAGATTCAACAAAATATTCAAAACACAACACAAGAAAGTGATTTATAAATACGAACTTTTCAATAAGGATGATGCGCATAAATCAGTCAACATTTCTAATCTGATAAACTAACCCCAGATTTAAAGTTGCTAAAACCCTTCAACTTCAATAATTCCTTCTGCCAATGACTAAGAGAAGCGTGTCTTTTCAGACGGTAACAAAACAAATGACCAACCAATGTGTTGTCTGAGCAATTGTAACTATAAATCTGCGATTAGCTCATCCTCCAAACTGTAACCAGCTGCCAAATCAAACCAAGTTACTGCTGGCGAAAACTAATGGCTACAAAATTTACAATAAGGACTCAAGAAATTTATAAACAAGTGCATAGAAACTTACAGCTAACAGTTTGAAAACCTGCGGCTATAGGCTACAAGTCAATAAGTCTCTATAAATCCATAAAGCTAATAAGTTTGACCTTATTGTTTAACACTAGCAAATGGAGAAGGAGGAGAAAATAAGGGGGTTAAACAAGAAGAAAAAAATTGTTACTATCATTACTAATATTGCTATTACTACTGCTGCTACTACTACTGCTGCTGCTGCTGCTACTACTACTACTACTACTACTACTACTACTACTACTACTACTACTACTACTACTACTACTACTACTACTACTACTACTACTACTACTACTA
>RDPX01000126.1:265415-308172 GCA_003991215.1 Morbakka virulenta
AATGAGTGAATGAGTAAATGAGTGAGTGAGTAAATGAGTAAATGAGTGAATTAGTGAATGAGTGAATGAGTAAATGAGTAAATGAGTGAGTGAGTAAATGAGTGAATGAGTAAATGAGTGAATGAGTAAATGAGTGAATAGTAAATGAGTGAATGAGTAAATGAGTGAGTGAGTAAATGAGTGAATGAGTAAATGAGTGAGTGAGTAAATGAGTGAATGAGTAAATGAGTGGATGAGTAAATGAGTGAGTGAGTAAATGAGTGAATGAGTAAATGAGTGAATGAGTAAATGAGTGAGTGAGTAAATGAGTGAATGAGTAAATGAGTGAATAAGTAAATGAGTGAATGAGTAAATGAGTGAATGAGTAAATGAGTAAGTGAGTAAATGAGTAAATGAGATTATTTTTTCATTTCCAACAATATTTCATATCTTCTCCATGTAAATTAACTACATCAAAGTTAAAACTTAATAAAGATTGTCAAAGGCAATAAAACATTTGCTGAAATGAAAATGAAATGGAAAAAAATGAATTACAAAAATCTACATTAAAAGTATCAAATAAAACTACAACAGTTGAAAAAAGTAACAAATTTGTGTTGTGATAAAAGCCTCAAACAAAACTAGTTACAATCATATAAACTTTTCAAAGGATATATCTTCTCTTTCTCATCATTGTACAAAACATCAATAAGATCAATAACATTTCGATGTCTTAATCTTTTCAGGAGACGAATTTCCCTACAAAAATGTAATGGGAAAAGAAAAATAGCTTTTATCACCTATAATAGGTAAAAACCACAAAATAATTTTCTACACAGCCAAACACAACACCAAAAAAATTCCCCATAATCAGACTGCCAGATGAGTAATGAATTTGGCTAATGATAAAAAAATCCACCCTAGAAAATTAATACTAACTGGCTTGTTGTAGAAAAAAAGCATGCTGCTTCAATAATTCTACAAAGTAGAGTAGTATATTCTTTAACTCTTTCTTTAACCGGGGAAAAGGAGACAGGGACGTCCAAAGAGAAGTGTTGAAGACAACATGAAGCAAGTAGGCACCTCACCGACTGACACCCAAGACAGGTTGAGATGGAAGAAGCTAGTGTCAGCCACAGCGACCCCTGACGGGAAAAGCTAGAAGAAGAAGAAGAGTAGTATATTCTTTCAGTAAACCAACAACAAAATCAACAACAAAACAGAGATACTCCCAGCATATAAATGGTTGCAATAATGTCTCTTTCAGATAAAGTAAGGCTATTTGCTATTTTGTTGCAATTTCAATAACAAACAATACTTTCAATGAATTTTAACACACTTTGGATGGATTTTTCATATTTTCATTTACCATCTAACTCTTAATTTTCTGCTTATTTCCAACAAATCTTCATTCACCTAAAAACTACTTCAAAATATCTAATCACTAAAATTTGACTGCTAGAGGATACTTGATGAATGTGAGATGGGACTTGAAAAAATCCTTGGAAACTTTTTTTTCTCTTTTTTTGTTCTGCCACCTATTACTCAACGAAGGATACCCATGTTTAAAAATGGCACTACTGCCTGATACAAAGTGAACCCAATACAGAAAATGGGATACTAACAAAAATCTGATTCTGCATTAGCTACCCATACCAAAACTCATGAAAGTACTGATATATATATATATATATATATATATATATATATATATATATATATAGATAGATACAGATAGATAGATATATATAGATAGAGATATATATATAGATAAATAGATAGATAGATAGATAGATAGATAGATAGATAGATAGATAGATAGATAGATAGATATACATATCATTTTTCCCAGTAACAGGGCTCAGACAATGCCCTTCAGAGTGACTTTCTTGTGTCATTGAGGAATTTCATGGCCAGGTGCCCTTCCTGATGTCAAACAATGGTTTTTTTCTTTTGAAATATTCAAAATTCTTTTTGACTGCACAGATAATCAAACCCTGAATCACTTAGTTATAGTGTAATTGCACTAACCATTAAGCCTTGGCAGCTTTGGATTTATATGTGTAAATATATTGGGTATGTGGGTTAAACATGAGTCTCAGGGAACAGAGAACTCTACCCCACACAATAACTAAGATGCCCTTTGACAAGGTGTACCAACCAGTTTAGCCACCTCTAGCTCACCTGGGTTACAGAGCCTTTAATCTGTCAGCCACCCTGCCAGAATGGGAATGGTACATTCCTGGACATATGAACTTCCTCAATGAGGTCACCAGCCTAGAATGGCCACTCACTTCCTTGTGAGCAGGTCCTCATACCAAAGGCTAGGCTCACTGCCAATAACTGTGGTTGGTGTCAGGAAGGAGATCTGACAAGAAAAAACAACTGCCAATTCTGAAATGAAAATGACAGAAAAAGTTAATATCATACCAGATCAGTCCTGAACGAACAAGAAATGAACATGGTGAGAAAATAGTGTGCTTTGTGGAAGGCTTTGACCTAGCTATGATATAAATGTTCTTCATGAAGTCAGGGGAACAGAAAGTGACTTAAAAAGTGGTCAACATAGTACTCAAATTGATTATGTACTTTGCAGAAGAAGGCTGAAGAAGACTGCTGAAGGAAGTCACACATTGGCAAGTACTGGCAAGTGAATAGGTCACACCAGCATTGACTGGTGATACGCAAGGTGGCATTGCAGCCACCATTACAACAGACTAAGAAAGCAGAGCCAAGAATCAAATGGTGGAGGCTTAAGAAAACAGAAATTGGAGAAAGGGTCAAGAATGACGTCAGAGAACAACTTGGAGAGGTCTTGCCAGTAAACTGGAAAGCAACACCATTTGGAATTCATATTGTGGCTACTGAAGTACTGTGTAAGACCACTGGTTGGCAAAGAAGGAGAAAGACATGGCAGCAGAATGAGGAAATGCAGGAAAGGGCAACAAAAAAGAAGCAAACCTTCAAGATGTGGTATACCAGAAGAGGAGAACAAGTGGGAACAATGTATAGGGAGGCAAAGAAGAAGGTAAGGCAAGCAGTGGCAAAACTGAAAGTGGGGGCATTCAATGAGATGTACAACAACATGAAGTTGTGAGAGGGTATGAAATCTGTCTGCAGACTGGGTAAACAAAGAAACAGGGATGTACAAGACACAAAGCACATTAAGATGATGAAAGATAAAAACAGATTGATATAAATAGGAGTCAATGAATCATTTTGTGAATATTTTCATCTTTACAGACATCATCAGACATTTATCTACAAAATATAATAAAATACAACTTCAGTTGTATATATATGAGAAAAAAGCTGAAGGTCCTATGCATGCAAGAAAGGCCAGGAAAATTGGAAATGGATACAAGCTGCATTACAGTGGAATAACAAACAACAGAAATGGAGTGGATATCATCCTCCATCCATTATATCTTCACAAATATTGTGATGTTTTACAGAAAATAATGATAAGTGATCAGGAAAACACTGACTACAACTTTATTGTCAGTGTCCTGCTTCTGTATTTATCTCTGGTGTTAATTTGGGGGGTTAAGTCTCTGATCCATAGTGCCTGTAGAGTCATAAGATAGTATTCTCCTCTAGAAGTAGAAGTTAGGAATTCTACATTATCCTCATTTAAGATGGTATCACATTGGTTAATATGTTTTCTCATTGGTCCCTGATTTCTTGCATGTTCACGGAAGTGGGCTAGCATATGTTAGGTTGTTTGCCCAGCATAGCATGCATTACAGCATGGACATGAAAGTTTATAAACTACTCCACTTTGAATCGTCTTTTTAACTGGGGGCTTAGGTGAAGGCATAATTGCTTTGATCTTTCTCAGAGTCATTATGACAGTGCATGGAGCATCGATTTGATTTCTTGATTTCTTGATTTGTCTTTTTTTTTGTTTAGATGTTTTATCCTCTGGTTACTGTCAGAATCTTTTCCAGAGTCTCATTTATAACGGTATCATAGAAATCTGGTGGACATTGATTTCTTTCTAATATTAACTTGGCCTATCATGAAAATGTTTCCAGGTACTACAAGCTCCATGAATCCTATAGACAAATCCAGACACTACAGATCTTTTATATTTCTTTGGAGCTAGAGCATAGTAATTCATTATCAAACCAGTATCAGTTGGTTTATTATACCATGTTGACAAAAGGTTTCCCTCAAGTTTATGATCTTCATGTCCAAAAAGGAAATTGCTTCATTAACCTCTCTTTCAATTGTGAATTTCAACATGTTGTGTAAGTTGTTAATTTCTGTCAACTTCTGATCTATATCTGACTTTTTAATTTCCATCAAGATGTCATCAATGTATCTAGCATATGAAACTACATTTCCCCTTTCAAGTTGGCTAAATGAGGAGCTGTTCTTTGTATAGAGCACTGTCTTTGAAACTATTCAATGAAGGTATATATATATATATATACATACATACATACATTATAATATATATAATATACACCCATCTACCTATCTTTTATACATATAAATATATGTATAAAAGAGTTAAATAGTTAGATGGATGGATAGCTAGATAAATAGATAGATAGATAGATAGATGGTTAGATAGATAGATAGATAGACAGAAAGATAGACAGATAGATAGTTAGATAGACAGATAGCATCCTTAACAAATCCCACTGNGCTAGATAAATAGATAGATAGATAGATAGATAGATAGATAGATAGATAGATAGACAGATGGTTAGATAGATAGATAGATAGATAGATAGATAGATAGATAGACAGAAAGATAGACAGATAGATAGTTAGATAGACAGATAGATGGATGGATAGATAGATAGATAGATAGATAGATAGATAGATAGATGGATAGATAGAGATTGACTAAAAGAAATAATACATATCAAGTACTCACTAAGTATCAAGAAATGTTTTGCAAACAACAGAAAATAAAAATAAATCATAAATAGCATTCTTAACAAATCCCACTGTCTTGGAGCAGAATGCGGGAAGTTCATTTGCTGCAGTTATTTGAACCAATTCTCAAAAAATGCATTTAAATTTTGTAAATCTTTCATCAGGATATTTAAATAATCAAGTATAATACTGAAGTAAAAATTATACTAAAATGTTGCCTGATTGGTTTTGGAACCAATTATAGTGTTGAAGTTATCAAAAACCCTGATTTGTTGGACAGGTGATGACAAATAGCAGTGTATTAAAAAGCTGTGGGGTCAAAAACATAAAATGCAAGGGAATGGAAGAGAGTTAAAAAGTACAAATACCACATTTTCTTCAATAGTGGCTGCAATAATAGCAACTTCCATTTATTATTTTTACTGTGGCTGCTATTCGAGCATGGCTTCTTTTTAATGGCAGCTTCTATTTACTTTTGAAACCATTTCACTGCATTTGAATTTTCTTGGATCTTAAATGAGACATTCATATTTGCTTGAAGCTATGTAAAGTGTTTTGAAATTCCACACTTAAAATTTCTATCAGTGAATAATTCACAATGGCAGAAACAAGCAAGAGAAAGAGTTATGATTTTTCATTTAAGCAATATATGATAAAGTATGCAGTGGAAAAGGGCAATCAATAAGCATCTTAAAACTAATCAGTTGATGAAAGTATGGTACATAGATGAAGAAAAGCTACACATACAAGTCATTTACTCACAACATTGTTGATAAAGAAAGGACTTTGGAGGGAGATAAAAACAGTGTTAAGAGATTTGAAAGAAGATTTCCTGAAGAGTATAACTGATGAACAAGTGAGACCATTGCATGTTCCTTTGCAAACTTTTAACTGTGTGCCCTTGCTGGAAACATGGTATAAAGGACTTTCAGATAACTACAGCTTTTCAAAATGTATTCATTTATCTACAAAATGATGCACAACCACAGCTCAGACAATGCCAAAAGATGCTCTGTCAAAAATAGCTATCTTTATAAAGTTTTGTAGGAACACCAACAAAAGTTTCGCCAGCTAATATTACTAACATGGATGAAACTCCCTTAATTGGAAAGATATACCCAACTGTTGAACCAAAAAGTTCCTGAATAGTTCCTATCAAAACAATGAGTTACAATGTATAATTGTTTGCTTGGCTGTCAAGGCAGTTTTCACAAAGATCAAGCCATTTGATGAAGGATATTTATCATGTTCCGAGTTCTAAGCTTCTTCTGTACCATGTTTCAAGAAATACTTCACCTGTTGTCAGGCTACCTAAGTTATTAAGCATAGCTATTTTGTACTTTGATAGTGAAGGTGTGCTTGATGACAGGGATCAGGTTGTTTTAAATAGTGCCTCCACAGATGTTTTTTGTTTGTTGTGTTTCTTTTCTGTAATGTTGGAAACTATATTTCTGTAAGAGTGTAAGATTTGCTGCTGGTGTGATTGCTGTGCTGTAGGGAATGAAAGGTTTATTTTATATTTCTTGTTGTAGTATTTATTTCAGTCAAAGGTGTGATCTTTTGCCCAGCAGTTCTTCAGTATTTCATGAGTCTTAAGCTGCTCAAAAAGGTGCCAGCAAGAGTCATGAAATAGCAGATAATACAAAGATTCAAAATAATTTAAAGATAGCTACAAGATCTTCTGAATCACCTCAAAAGGGTTTTTGTATGCCTGTGTTCCTTTCAAAGGCTCTCTGGCCTATCATCAAGTTCTGATCAAGGATTTTTAAACCCATTAAATTACCACATACAGGATCAATGCCTTTTAAGGAATTAACGATATGGATCAGTTCTTAATCTTTTGGCACCACATTGTTTCAAATGATCTGTTTGGTCAACTTTGTTAAAACTACATCAATACCATGAGTCTTTCAGCATTTCTTTAACAAGATTTTGTGGCTCCCTTTCCAGGTTTAATTTTCTCAATTGCTTTCCTGATGTTCCCTCAATTAGAAATGGATGAATCCACAATTAGGTGACACACTCAGATGTTGGCAGCTCTCGTGGAAATTCAAAGCAATTTTTAAAATTAGCATGATGTTATATAATTAACTATCTTTCAAGAATAATCAATGTAAAATAAGATATTTTAACACATGCCTTTTTAGTTTATGATCACCTGCTACCTCTCAACTATACAAGACAAATTCTCTCACCCTGCAACTCATACTTATTACAATCTAGCAGAGACAGTAGACAAGCAATCCATGCTTAAAATGATGGCAAAAATGTTTATCTCATACAATCTGGTATACAATGAGAAAGAATGCGGGGCCGGAGGAGAAGAGAAGGGCTCGTATTGGGGGAAGGGAGAATGGTGGGGATAGACCGTGAATTGGAGTTTCTTTTTAATCCTGTTTTTAAGTTCGTTTCCCTCTGTCCAAGTACGATACAATTCTTTAAGTACTAGCCAAAGTAATTATTTTTGTTAATCATTTTATTCAACATTAATGTCACGACTAGGATGAAGAGCCTATACCCTCTTCTTTTTATGTAAGAATAATTATTCTTATTCTTTAATTATAATTGACATGAAAGAGTTAGCTTTTGGATATTTTATTACTTTTTGACTAAGGATATTATCTTCAATCATCAATTTCGCCTAGGTTTATTCCTAAATAATAACATTTCATGAAAAGTAACCCCGTTTTCAACCGAATTACTCCCTGCTTACCTAACACAAAAGAAAAAGGATGAACACTCCACTTGTGTTTATTTAACCTGACTATTACACTTCAAAAACCTGTCCGCAAAAGATAATATTATTTACCTGATAAACTACTGGTTTTTTTTGTAGTTAAGGTCGATAGCTGGAAAAAAGTACGATTTAACACATGACTAGCCAATGCAGAAATTTCAATCTCAAAAGGCAACAAAATCACCTCTGTTCAAAACAAAAACAAGCCTGGACTTAAACAAGAAATAAATAGCATGGTCTGCTGTGCAAGGTTATTTAGCAATTTTTTTTATTTTTTTGTGCACAAAGGCAATACAATCACGCATTACATTGGGATGGCAGTTTGTTTTGTATACAGGACGTGATGTGATGCGCGCCTCTGGTACAAGACGAATGATGCATTCATCAGCTTTAGACAGAACCAAAGCAGGTCGCTCAAACAAAACCTTTAACCTCCAAATTTAACCTTCCATGAAGGCAAGAAATCATAAGTGGGGAAATGTTTCCATCGTAACCATCAGTTAGAATATGCCAAAAAACCTCTTGTGCTAAAAGTGGGCGGGTTTTGATTGTGCAAAAGTGGATTACACATAACCTACAATAAATCATATCAAGGTACTTTCACTCGATCTTATGTAACGCCAAAACCAAAAAACAGCTGTCAGCATAACATACCGCTTGTTGATTTTTTAATATTTTATGTCAAATCTAAAATTCTGTATGTGAAACTATGGTGAACGATATTGCTTACCTTTGTACGTTTTGCTCTCCGTGTGGAATACGTCGCAATTTTCTTTTTTTCATGATCTTAATTGCACGACGACAAAGGGTTTCCGTATCCAATGCTTCCTTTACTTTCCCATATGAACCTTCACCAAGTATATCCCCCATTAAGTACTTCCCAACCATCTTTGCTTTCTTTCTTTTTTCTTCATAGATGATCTGGTCTGATGGTACTCGATGAATTTCAAATAAATTACTCCCAAAGTCGTCCAAGGAATCGATGTCATCAGCAATGCCATCTCCCATAAAGAATTGCGGAGCTTCCGAACAAAGCATACCTTCCACCATCCTTAATGCTGCAGTCAGAAAAAATTATTCTTACAGTGTAACGAGTCATCTACAATGGCAAATCCGTCAAAAGTAAACTTAAATCGTGCCATTTCATTTTAAGTAGTGATTTCTGCTTTGACTGTCCGCTATTGCGCGGCCATCACCTCATTTGTTGTAGTGCACAACACAAGGAGCCACAACAATTTTCTCTTGTTTCTTTTTGCCAATTGTCTTCGCGCGCGCAGAAAACCCCAAATACCGTGGAAAAAACCTCAAAAACGATCATTATTGATATCATTACTATTTATTACTATTATTATGATGATGATGATTATTATTATTATTTTATTATTTACTAAAAATATTTTTCCAGATACAAGAACCGTCAGTTAACAATGATAATTTGTATATAATTAAACAAACAATCGAAAATAATAGAGTTTTTCTGCTTCCATTTACAGTGCTCCATGGAAATCCATAGCGAATACAAGATAAAAGAGAGAACTCAAAACTTGTGTAAAGAACTTAAACTTAAAGTTCTGTACACAAGTTTTGAGTTTTCTCTTTTACCTTGTATATATATATATATATATATATATATATATATATATATATATATATATATAAAGCTTTCGATTCGGTTATCCGTATTAAAGTGCTCAATACATAAATGCAGAGCGTAATATAAGATATGATAAGTTGGAAAGNGTGATGATATGTATTTCTTCGTCCGTGATTTTGTCGTAAGTTGAGGCGAATCTAAGGGCTTTGTCAAGCAGACTCTGGCTAATTGAAGGGTAAAAGTCGATGACGTCGAAAGTTATAAAGTTGTGGTCTGGTTTGTTTTTGATCGTTTTGAACCAAGTAATGACGGATGACGTGTTTTTCCATTGGTTGAGGTTGGTTATGGTGATAATTTTGTTGTTGATCCTGTCGAGAATGTTTTTGCTGATTTTTCCTATTTCGGTTTTAGTTGGGTTGATTAGTCTGCAGGTGGGGCGGTTGGTAAAGTTTGGTTTGTGGTCTTTTAGCGTGATAAAGGCTTCTTTGTGGGCTGTGGCGTCCACTCTGTCGTCTATTCCAAGTTTTGAGGTGATGTGTTTGTTTTCGGTATGAATGTCTTGTGTGGTGCACGGTTGTGCTTTCTTGTAGGACTTAGTTATATTTTGTCTCAGTAGGTTGTTGTATGTTGATGGTTCCAGTTTATAGAAGTTTGTTGTTTTGTCGGCGGCGATTAGGAGTTTCCTTTCGCGTTTTATCTTTGTAATATCGTCCTTAAGTCTGTTCAGAAACGAACTGTTTAATTCCTTAAATTTAATACATTGAATCATCCTAATTAAGTCTTTTTCAAATTCGTTGAGTTCTTCGATCGGGGGTGGGTTTTTTGTCGATTTAAATCCATATGTATTTCTTGTTTGTGAGGACGTATCCGGGTTTAAAAAGAAATAAGCTTTCCAGCGCATCCTACGAAGAAACTGCTCCGTCTTTTCGATAATCCGTTGCAAGTATTCGCTTCGTGATGATAGAGGAATATTCTTAGTTGAGTAGTTCATGTTATATCCTTCCATGCCGGGTTACCGTAGAGTGCTCAACAGCTGACATTTCTTGAACTTGAATAAATATTTAAAATAAAAATGAGTGTCTTACGGAGGGAGAATCGTCTTTTCGGGGGTGAGGAAGGTGAAGTTTTAGATGGAAAATCGGAAAATTAAGAGGCTGTTACGTTTTAGAGAGTCTTCTTCATTGAGTTTGAACAAAACTGAAGAGAAACAATACGATTATGGTATTACCTCATCCCCAGATAAGATCTTTTGTTCAGCACCAACTAAAGGACAAGTAATACCCCACTCAAACAGTTTGAGTTGACATATAATATACAATATGTAGATCCTATGAAAGAATTCAAAAAGGCTGTGTGCTTCACAAAAGAGTGAGCCTTGTGGAGTTGAACGATTGAGGGATATTCAAAGTAGTGTTATTGACTTAGAAAACGGATCTTTTGTGTCTGCCTGTTCTACGGTGTATGTATGTATGTATGTATGTATGTATGTATGTATGTATGTATTTATTTATTTATTTGCCACTAACAAAAAAAAATACAAATGTTCAAAGGTAAATGTTAAAAACCTAATACATGATATTATCCAAAATAGTTAAAAAATAAGAGTAAACAGAAACAAAAAAGAACGAAACAAACAGGCGGGACGATAATCTAGAGAAACGGTGGCATGGGGTAGCATAATACAGATCATGAAGACCTTATTTTCATTATGGCCCCTTATTATGTGTCGTTTTGTTCAAGAGGAGTGAATAAAAGTATGTCTTGTTCTTGTCTTGTTTCTGTTCTTTCTTTGGGAAGAAAAGTATTATGGGGAACCTCATTATATAATAAATGTTACATTAAAAAGTGCACTCTCCGTATTTGATATTTTTCAAAACATGATTCTTGTAACTTTAAATAAAAATTGATGACGACAATTGAAACCTGACACCGCCAAATCCTATTATCTGGAGCTCAAGGCAATTTCGAAATTTGGTTTTCTTGGAGGGTCAGCGGTTAAGGTAATCAAAGAAACATGGACCTTTTCAAGTCAAGTCAGGCTGTTGGTAACTTCTTGCTGATTAATAATTTTACAAAAGAGGTTTTAGACAAGGGTTGGGAGAATAATGCTTCGAGTTTTTTGCGGCTTGGTGTGATCTGGACAAACATGCATTATGGAGGTGGCCCAAGATGTACAGGTAGTAGTTACCGATTGACACAAAGATAGTTGTGTGTGAAGGGAGGAGGTATATCCTTATCGAGATAGACCTGTCTACCGAAACCTTGTCGTTCAGGAACAGAACACAACGAACCTAAATTGTTAAATCTCAGAGAAAGAATCGGAACTAGGCTGGTGACTCTTAGGTACTACAGACAAAAGTCTCGGAATGGGGCAGGTTCTATGTCATTTTCCGGATATTTTTTATGGGTTAAGAATCATATAAAGCAAAATGTCACTGATAATAGCCTTAAAACCCTAGATGGTGGTTAACTTGGAGCCTTGGCAGAATATTTCACTCAAGAGTAGGGAACTCTGATTTTAAACCACCCCGTCCTCCAGGTTTTAGGGTCTGGAAAAACGGTTAACGATCCTATCCCAGATAAAAGTAAGTTACAGAATCGACGGACATAAGCGTTTCCAACTGATCGAGTTAAGCGTTGGCGACCAGCAATGGCAATAGGGCCACGATGGGTCAAAGCCTTCGGGACGCCCACTGTCCACCTAGATTCTGGACCTCAGATCAGACAATTATCATATGGTGTAAATGTTTCTGTTTCGCTGCATGTAATAACCTCCGATGTTGCCTCTTCCATTAAAAAAACAAAATGTAAACAAAAACTAGTAAATATACCATATCCACATATTTTGAAATTATACCATTATATTCGTTAATGCTTTTCAGGTGCAAAGCGCTCATTGAATCTTCGTTGTATAATACGTATTAACCGTCACAGGGTGTGGCTTCCCTATCAGTGGGAGAGAGATCAAGTTTCTGTATTCAGTCACCTGATACTTAATTGAGAGATAAATGAAGATTACTCTGTAACCAGTTTCCTGATCTGTAAAAGGTCAAACCTGGATTCCTAACTACTGACCTTGAACCAGATATCAAGTTTAAAGAAAACACATAACCATCTTTTCGAAAGGCTCGCTCTTTCCAAATTGCCTTGGACGAGGAATTAGAGCAAGCTAATTATGGCTCTTTGACTTTCTGCTGCTCACGTGAGAGATCGCCACAGCAGATCAGTCTTCTCCATCTTACACGGTCTGCTCTATCCTCCTGTGCTCCTGCTGGTTTCATGTCCTCTGCTACCATATCAATGTATCTCCTCTTTGGTTTTCCTCGCTTTCTTCTCCCTGGCACATCCATGACCAACATGCTCCTACCAACAAATTTTTCCTCTCTCCTGGTCACATGTCCAAACCACCTAATCCTTACTTCTCTTTGCTTGTCTCTCAATCTCTTAACATGACCCGTACCCCTTATGTGTTCATTCCAGATCCTGCCAAGCCACGAAATCCCGAGTGACCACCGGCCAATCCTGAGTTCTGCAATAATGACCAAACTGATAATGATGGCAATGCAAAGGGGAACATGGCGCCCTACTTATTTTACTGATTATGGAACTCCTCTTGGTCCAGTGGCAAATCTTTACTTCCAGGACAGAAGAAAGCCAAAGTTGAAGTCCGTGGCGATTACTCAGTGACAGTTAATACCCAACTAATAGGCCACTGTTACCCTTTGCCTCTCCCAGGGGAAGTCGCTTGCAAGCTGGGAGGAGGGCATGACTTTACAAAGATTAACATTACAGACCCTCACAACCAGATTAAAATTTCTGGAAGAAGTTCTCGGCGCTTTGCTCTCATTGCTCACAAAGGAGCCTTGTTACAATAATGCTTGCCATTTGGCACCAAATCAACCCCAGGTTATTTTAAAATGATAATTAAGTAATAAAGGACTTACCTGGTATGTCAGCTTGTTTTCCTAATATTCTAGTTAGTGGTAAAGACGCAGAGGGCCATCTTCACCATCTTAAAATTACTTTGCAATGTTCCAATAAGAGAGGCTTACGGTTTCTTTTAGAGGAAAACGAGTTTGCACCCCTGGATAGAACACTTAGGACAGTTATTGTCTTCTAAAGTCAACCATGTTGTCTTAGAAATGCCACCACCAAGGAATATGTTTACTTTTCATATATTTATTTGGTTAGCACAGTTTTACGGAGAGTTTTGCCTTTACATTTTTCCAGCAACTCTGAGACTTTTTACTGACTTACCAACAAAGGGAAGCCTTAGAAATGGGTCAGTAAAACGCAAGAAGCTATAGATGAGTTTAAAGAACTGTTTAAGTTTCACAATGTTTTTGTCCATTTTAACGACGATTTATCAACTGGAATTGCATGTGATGCCTGCAGTTTGTGCTGTACTATTTCATCGTTTTCCAGATCAACTCATAGCGCAGTTATAATCAAACCCAGAAAGAACCGCTTGCTTAAAGTTTTGACCTTAAGAAACTTTATTTGAATATTACGGACTCTATTTTATTTTGTTCACTTACCATAGACCTTTACTTGCAGTGTTTAAACCAGAAAGGAACACTCCAAATCATGCTTTAAATAGATTAGTTGGATGTACTTTACTACTTGATCAGTTTGATTATGAAATCGAGTACAGACAAACATTACAACATGCTAATTTTGCTGCATTAAGCATATTTTGCACAGATACTGATGCTGAATTTGACAGATAGAAAGTCAGGATGACATTGAAATAGTTTGTTTAATTTAGAGCATCTGAAACTGCATCACACCTTCAGATCATCTGTCTCTTTCTTGGTGATCAGCTTAAGATACATTGGCTTCTACAGTGGTGCAAATGACACGGGGAGGATAGCCACCTATGAAATAGGATAAAGGATCAGGAATGCCACGCTTCAGACAGTTAAGTTGTTTACTATAAGTTAATATTGGACTGATTTTGCTGAAATGGCTAACAGTTGTTTCAGCAAGCATGCGCGAACAAGTTCTTGAATATTTACATAGTTGAAATTTTGGCATGCAGAGGATGAAACAGCTTGCAAAGACAGCTTTGTGAAGGCCTAAAAATGACGAGGATTTTGAGGTTATGTCTTCAATGCATACCTTCTGCTGAACACCAGAACAAGGCAGTTAGGACTGCGACTCACCCTTTGATGTTCCCAGAGAAGTACCAGAGTCTTTACTTTGATCATACAATAACATTTTTAGGAAGCAATCCATTTGTCCTAACAGATTCCTTTTCAGATTCCTTTTATCCTTGTATACATACTATTACACAGCGATACAAAATCAACGACAGATCTTCTTAACCAAGATTTTGGCCACTTCGGACTTTCTCACACTCATGGCAGTGACAATGTAAATACATTTACGACAAAAAAAAATCTTATTGTAGAAGTGCACATTTAACAAGTGCACGTTACCATTCGGCAACAAATGATGGTACAGGAAGGATAATTCAAACCTTCAAACAAAGAAAGATNCTTTACTTTGATCATACAATAAAAGTTTTAGGAATCAATCCATTTGTCCTAACAGATTCCTTTTCAAAGTATACTTGTATGCATATTATTACACAGCAGATGCAAAATCAACGATAGATCTTCTTGACCAAGATTTCGGCAACTTCGGACTTCGTCACACTCATGGCAGTGACAATGCAAATACATTTACGACAAAAAATAATTAATCTTATTGTAGAAGAATGGCAACACTTATCTAACAAGTGCACTTAACCATTCGCCAACAAATGATGGTACAGGAAAGATAATTCAAACCTTCAAACAAAGAAAGATGTGAAAAAATGGAGTCTTTCTCCAAAACATTCATTACAAAAATTTTCGATGCAGTTCAAAACACCGAGTTCTTCCAGATACCCCTCTTAAAAAATTACTTAATTCAAGGTAAATAAGGACAAATATTGATAAACTTTTGTCTTCGTCATGTTTTTTAAGGAAAACAATCTCCAATGGCTGCTAAGTCTCCAAACCAATAAATGATGTCTTTCGTACCCTACAAAAATATATGATATTATTTACTTGAGGATTGGGTTTCAAACATAAACAGTAAACAACAAAAGAGATGATATTTGTACAATATCTTGGAAAAGGTACAGAGGACTATGCACGTGCCCTGCATAAGCTACAAGCTCCCTGCACAGTTGTTATGACACTGCGGAAACTCAAGACTGTCCTACCGCCATTGAAACCTCCCGTTGAAAAGATCTTGAAAAGTGGTGTGGTTTACAAGATATCTTGTCCAGGATGTGATGCCTGCTATGCCGATCAAACAAACTGTCATCTTACCACCCGTTTTAAGGAACACATGAAACCGTCTGCATCAGTAAGAAAGCACCTGAAACGTTGCAACTGTTCCACAGGCTTAGAAAAAGTGGAGATTTTGAAATCTTCAGCGAGGGGACAGCAATACTTAGAGACCTTGAAAGCTTTGTTCATTAAGGAGATCAAACCAGCCATAAACACCAAAGATGAATATAGGGGCAGGGCGCTAACAATAAAGTTTTAGTTGTTGTTAGTTCCCTAACTACTATACCTACTTTGGACATGCTTGTGTAGAATGTTATTATTCTCTAATATTTTTTATTTAGATCTGAGGATGAGAGTAATCTCGAAAATATTTATAAATAATTATAAAATCTGTCTGGCTTGTTGCGTGATTTATAACAAAAGAGATGTCCTGAGTTTTATGACCACTAGGAAAAACAACAATTAGCTAAATTATAACGTTGTGTAACTTCTTTCAGCATTAAATGTTTCGGCTAAATGTTGAACTAAATTCTGTACTCTGGAGGTATTATAACCATTGATCAAAACCTCCTGAAAAAGAGGTTTATCCTGTCTTAAACTGGGTGCTTAGTTGATTTCACAGTTAATTTAAACAATTATCAACATTATTAGTATTTAACATATTTTTGCTAAGTATTGCTAAAGAATTATTTTTTTCCCATTTCTTTTGTACGCGTGGTGTATTCTGACTTTCATAGACTCTCTATGGAGAAACCATAACCAAATAAACCCTTCAGAATTCAAAACACTCGCTGCAACAAACAGCAGAAGCACTTTTAAAGGTAAACACAAAGTTCAGTATTCGTGAGCCAGTACATGCTTTGTATTTCGGACCTTGTAGAAACCGTGATCTATGATGGTTTCCTGTCATGAATACCAAATGTAAAGGAACTAGAACTCTCAAAGAGCGCGTTCGTCCTTTTGGAGACGCCATATCGAACAACTACAGCCAAGGTAAATGTCAGACAAAGTCAATGAACCGGTCAAAGATCTAAAATATTTCAGTGAGCCGAAATTACCAAATACAGATGTCACTTCTCAAGTGATTATTGGTACTTAACATAAATCGGATCAGAAGCGTGAGATTGCTTCTCTGGCGCATGGCTTACATCACGAATGACATACCAAAAGGACTTCTCGGAGAGGTGTCATGATAGACTGCATAATTTACAGACTGCATTAACGAGGTTTACATCATTGCCTGCTGTTACGGTAATTCCAACAATTATACTCCTGCTGCTCCAATCTATTTTCACGCTGATACCTGTTAGCTTTTCAGTTGAGTTGTTGTTAAAGTTTTGATTTGTTTAGTTTTTTTTATTTCAGATGTCGTTCTCTTTTTGTTTCCTGAGTTCCCAGTAAGTCGTCCTGACAAATACAACAAACATTAATAGATGGATTGGAAGAAGTTAAGCATTTTCTTAGCCTTCATGTTTGAAAGACAGGACACCATTATATTTTTTTATGAAAACAATTGTACATGGAACAAAAGCTCGATCCTTGGACACTGCGAAAGCTAAAAGAACTACTCTGATTTCAAATATTAGAGTCAGTTTCGTAAACAGCTTGCCAAACTACATTCAATAGAAAGGTATTTACTGTAAGTACTCTAGATCTATAGTTAAAACAAAATAAAACTGTAGTAAAGGTGTGTTCGCCGCAAGTTACCGTGCGTAAAGGTAATTCAGATTTTCATGAAAACATATATCTAACTAAACATTGTTGTTTTTAATTTATTTTTTCATGTTCAGAAAACTGTTAACATGTACAGTGATAGAGATCAACAAGGATATTCTCTTTCTTCTTCTTAGTCTATGCTTATCTGCCATTTGTGATGAATTTTTTCACTTGTTTTTACTTTGTGCACTTTTTCATCTATTTGCTTTTTTCTCAGATTGGTATTAATGCAAGTATTCCATTTCAGCCTTCCTTGCTCTATTTTCTTCAATACTCATCTCTGACGTCAAGTAAATATGTAAATATGTACATACTTTGGACTGAAACGAGGCAAAGACCTCTTAGAAGGGTACTCACAGACCAGGAAAGATGTATTTGTATGTTCTAGACTTTGGGCCACTTGTTATGATATATTTGTTATGAAATAATGTAGAAATCCAAGTAAATACTTGTGTGCTTACTGACTACTTCATTTGGCGACGAAAAAAGGATGGATTCATGCGAGTGAGTAGATGCTAAGATCTGTCCTGGTAAGGTCAGACAAATTAAAGATACCGAAGGCACTTATGTATCAGCATCAGACGGGGAAGAAAGTAGTGATGACGATCAAGTAGCTGGACGAGTAGTTTCGGTAAACAAAATCGACGGCAAAAGTGTGAAAGATGACGAGGTAGTCTCAATACTGATAAATGAAACAGAAACTGGCATATACGTGTAGAGTCTTGATGCAAGAAAACCCTACTGTCTGAAAAAGTGCACCAGGAAGTGAAGAAAAATGCATTATTAAAGAAAACAGATGTGAGACTTCGTCTATTTGGAGTTTAAACTGAGATTGGTGTTGTTGGCTTATGTTACTTTGCAAGCCAAAGGCGGTAAATCCATAAATGATTGGGTATATATTGTCAAAGGACATAAAATCGAATCATTACTTGGATCAGTTGCAGCAAAAAAGCTTTGTATTTTGCATATAGACCCAGAAGGAACTGTTATTAGAATTAATCAGNGAAGGCACTTATGTATCAGCATCAGACGGGGAAGAAAGGAGTGATGACGATCAAGTAGCTGGACGAGTAGTTTCGGTAAACAAAATCGACGGCAAAAGTGTGAAAGATGACGAGGTAGTCTCAATACTGATAAATGAAACAGAAACTGGCATATACGTGTAGAGTCTTGATGCAAGAAAACCCTACTGTCTGAAAAAGTGCACCAGGAAGTGAAGAAAAATGCATTATTAAAGAAAACAGATGTGAGACTTCGTCTATTTGGAGTTTAAACTGAGATTGGTGTTGTTGGCTTATGTTACTTTGCAAGCCAAAGGCGGTAAATCCATAAATGATTGGGTATATATTGTCAAAGGACATAAAATCGAATCATTACTTGGATCAGTTGCAGCAAAAAAGCTTTGTATTTTGCATATAGACCCAGAAGGAACTGTTATTAGAATTAATCAGAATGGGACTTCTCAAGGAGAAGTCCTGTCAAGTTGAAGAATATGATGACCTGTTTAGGGGGATTAGAAAATTTAAGGGGCAATTGGTGGATTTCAGCTTTGATTCCTCGATGAAACCAGTACTTCAAAAAGAGAGGAGAGTAGCTCTGGGTTATCAAGAAGGTTATTTCGAAACACTTAGAATTCCTTAAAACCCGATGACGTCATTGAAGGCTATTGGACTCCACTGTTCAACACAAATGGATCTTGAATGTTGTATTGGAAGAAAAGAGGAGAAACAAAGACAAAATCAGATCGACTGTTCATATGCGTCATGCTAATCTACCCATAAAGCTGACACATTTTTTAGTTCCTGCTATTCAAGAACTTAGACAAAAACTTAATGGATCTACATCTTGTAACAAAACAGATCTCACAGAAGCATTTTATTAGATGGAGCTAGGAGAAAAGTAGAGAGAATTGACAACATTTTATATTCCAGAAGGACTCTATGGATTTAAGCGATTAATACAAAGTGCTAGTCCCGCTTCACAGGAATTTCACGAGAGGTTTCGCCATAGGCTAAAAGAACATAAAGGAGTTATTCAAATTCATGATGATGTTATGATATACGGTATGCCTGAAGAAGATCGCCTTGAAATTTGCGCAGATTTTTCGATCGACTATTGACTTTCAATGTAACGTTAACTAAAACTAAATGTCGTTTTGATTTGAAAATGTAAGGTTTTTTGGACTCGTATTCAACAAGTTTGGGAAGAAACCGGATCCAAAAAAAGTCGATTTATGACGTGAAATCATTTCTCCAAATGTGCCAATACAATCAAATGTTCCTGTTTGACTCTGAGCGAACGTATAGTGATGTCATTGCTCCGTTGCGATCTATGTTGAAGAAAAATGCACGCTTTTGTTGGCCTGAAAAATGTGAAAAATCGTTCCAGAACGCCTTACCTATTGACACAGCACATGGGACACGAGGAAAAGAAACTGAATTAATAGTAGACAGACGACCTGAAGGCATTGCGACAATAATATATTAGTGCTATGTTATTTTATATATTTGTTATGAAAAGATATAGAAATCCAAGTAAATACTTATGTGCTTGCTGACTACTACAATCTCCAGTGCTTCTCTTACTGCATGTCGGTCTCCATTCTTTTTTAAAACTTGACCATACCATTTCACTCTCGATTCTTGTATATTGTTTGACATTTCAATTACCAAGCCATGCCTTTTATATATTTTCGCTTCAACTGAGATATTATAACAATGAAAAGATAAACAAAATAGTTTGCTTATATCTGTTTCACCTTATGATTACCTTCGAAAGAAATTATTAGTATTCGTTTCCTTTCTCATGAAATAGGTCATAAAATACAAAAAATGAAGCCACTGAGAAATTAGGAGCTGCAGGAAAAAAGAACACGTATAGTGCAAGTATTTTCAGTAAAAGATGTAGCTGCAAGACACCTGTTTAATACGAACTTTGAAGCGATTATGTTTATAGTCATCAGAAAACCAAGAAAAAAAGGAGAGAATTCCAAAGCGGAAAAGTACAAAGAAAGGAACTGATGATGCAAGTGGAAGTAGTGCACCTAAGAGCCTGGATAGAGAATTGGTAAAGCTTCGTTGAAGAATATAATGAAGAGTCTTTAAGGGTGATGCAAAATGAAGAAAATTCTATTTAGCAACTATGAAACTATCTGTAGAAAAGAGACAAAAGATGACTCAGTCGGGCAATATGAACGAGTTTCAAGGATTCTAGAAACTTCAGGACTAATTAGCTTATAAGAAGCCATTATTCCTTTAAAATTAGAAGAAACGATTAGATAAAAGTAACAAAAAAGCCCAAACGCATTTGTGTTTTAAGAAAAATACTGGAGTTCTGTTAATTTAAAGATCATAAACAAGAAGATCTGATTTATTAACATATTGCTATCGCATCAATAAGCAATTATTTCCATGCTAATATATTTTGAATATTTGTAATGAAAAATGCACCATACTAGTCCAGGAATTGGATTCAACAATAATGACGTTTAATTTACGATGGAGTGTTTCTCAAAGTATAAGAAAACCGCAGACAATTTCCATTCTTCCTTTAAAACAGTTTGAAGTGTCATAGTGGCTCTATACGTTGTATGATTTTAACTATTGTATTCATGAATTTCTGTCGCATTGCAGTTGATTACCCCTGAAATGAATACAAATGTGACAAGTCTATAACTGTTTTTTTAAATAACGCTTTGATCAAGACTAAATTGAGTATCCGTTTCATAAAACTGTCAATCTTTCAGTTACAGTGGGGTTATGGATGTAGCATATCTCTAGTAAAGTAAGAAATAGTTTTTCGCGTATGACTTTACATAAAATTCTAGTGGGATTGAAATGAAGAAATGAAGAGATACTGGAGATGATGGGAACAAGCAAATGTCTACTAGAAAGTATCCTGAAACGTCAGTTGCCCTACTTCGGACAAATAGCACGGCATACCGGTATACAACGTGACATACTAGATGGAGAAATTTCAGGGAAGAGGGCCCGTGGACGTCAGAGGCAGAAGTGGACTGACGGGATAGCAAAAACAACACAGCTAACGCAAGCGGAGCTGAGACGTGAAGTGCAGGACCGGCAGAGATGGAGATCCAGGGTCGCCAACCTCCGGATCGGAGACGACACTTAGGATGGATGGATGGATGGGATTGTGGTAGGTATAAAAGACGGATTCTGGCGAATTTTGTGTCGTACCATCCACAACCATTGATTAAAAACGCCAATTCATCTACAACGATGTTAAATCTTTCAAATAGTTAATTTCTCTTTGGGTTGCTTATTTGACCACCTTTTCAAGGAACACATACCAGGTTGTTAGACATGGTCAGCCAGATTCCTTTTTGTATCCAATTCTTTCGTTTCTTTCCTTCCTTCGGTTAATGGTGGTACAAAAATCATCGTTACAGTATGAGACTTATATGAATTTTCTTACTAAAGACATAATTTACAATTAAA
Organism: Morbakka virulenta; assembly: GCA_003991215.1. Lineage (NCBI taxonomy): Eukaryota > Metazoa > Cnidaria > Cubozoa > Carybdeida > Carukiidae > Morbakka > Morbakka virulenta. The sequence goes on from RDPX01000126.1 coordinate 287,076, forward strand.
AATAAATGAAAATCTCTTTACATCAAAAGTACATATATAGATACACATGTATAAAAATACATTTTACAAAATACATAACATTTATTTAGCAGTATTTAACGGAAAAGATATAATATCAACAATGTAATAGAGGCCTTCCTCTCTGTAATAAATAACAGTTTATTAAATAATAAACAAAACGAATACATGAATGACTAAAACTACAACAAAGGAATTGATTTATTTGACAGGAAATGCAGGCATTTCTTTCGATATCTAAAAATTTCTCTTGCAAATTTTGCAAAATTTCGATTACATTTATTCTAGTTATTGTTTATCTAAGGGAGAAGTATACTTCAAGTCATATTGAGGAATATACAAATGTTCAGAAAAAGTAGAGCATTTGAGAAGAGTATGATATTCATCCCTGATTTCACCCGAGTCATACACATCACATGAAATCTAAATGATAATCAATATTTTCAAACCTCGACTGAAAAATTATGATTTGTTGTTTTAAACCAACAAAGCGATTGCGAAATATTGGAAGGTTGTGACTTCAACTAGTTTTCCATCTCAAATTCTTTTTCAATTGATAAGTAACTTTTTTCTTTAGTTGATGCCTGCATTTCACTATTCATTTCCTGGAGAAACAAATCTTTTAGGTTGGATTTCGTAAATGGATGTGCACTGTTTACATAAATTATATCCAAAATGAAAGGTAAACCCGTGCTATCAGAAATTATTTCTTTTTAGCCAAAATCATTTTTTTTCTTCAAATTTACTAGTGAGTATTTGGCACCACGTGGTCCAGCCGTAGCGAAATTCGTAGATGACTTGGTCTAGGACGAAGCGCTATGGCAAGTTTGAGGAAGTTATGGGGAGACAGTGATCTTACCATCTCGACCAAGCGATCACTGATAACAACTCTAATTTTCCCCATTGTCACATACGGATGTGAGTCATGGACACTTCGCAAAACAGACATACAAAGAATAGACAGCTTCGAGCTCTGGTGTTGGCGTCGAATGCTCCGAATACCATGGACAGCAAGACGGACCAACAAATCAATTGTTGAAGAGATCAAGCCACCGCTCCCATTACAAAGTAGTATGATGAAACAAAAACTTAAGTACTTTGGTCACATCATGCGAGCTCAATTTATGGAAAAAGACCTCATGCTGGGACAATGCGGAGGAAAGCGCAAGAGGGAAAGGCCTTGTGGCAGATGGATTGATGAGATTATGATAGTAACGGGAAAAGACATGCAAGAACTGGCTGCAGCCACACAGGAGAGAGTGAAATGGAGAAGGATCGTTATGGGTGTCACCAGAAGTCGCACTCGACTTGACGGCACAAGGTAACAAGGTAATATTTGGCACAAACGAGAATAATTTTTTCTTGTTGGACATTCAAGAATTTAGTCCAGTAATCTATTATTCTTAACTTAATTGTGACAAAAACTAGTATTGGACCTCGTTCATCAAAAGTTACTTATTTCGGAGTAGATTATTAATTATTATTAATTATTAAATAATAGCATTATTAATTCATGAAACTGGAGTTGTCATTGGAACAGCATGTATGATTTTTCAAATCAACTGATTTCTGCTCCGTACGTCAAAATTGGGATAACTAATGTGTCAAATAATTTTAATTGAATATCCATTGGCAAATTAGTTGCTCTAACTCAAGAAAATATATCTCACTGCGTTATTAGCTTGTGTTTTGATGAACTTCATTGGATTTAAAATCTTTTCTTTATCTTTAAAAAGTGATGGTCAGAATTTTTAATTTATTAATTATTTTAACTGTTTTTTCTGTTATAAGAATTTTATGTTTGTTACTTTTTTAAATATTTTTAAAAAATGTAATGGTTTTCTTTTTATCTACACTTAATTTTATTTTCTATATGTGGGTATATTTATGCAAACTAAATATATTTCTTTTACTTGCAGAGTCAAATTGTTAAAGAGATTCAAATTTGAAATTTGAAAAATGGAAAACAATGCTTTAGAATACATATTTCATAGACATAGAAGCTTGAGGAGCCGTGGCTTGATGGTTAGTGCAACTGCACCGTAGCCAAGAATTCCGGGTTCGATTCGCCGAGCGGGGAACTTTGGAAATTCACAAAAGAAAAAGCCATTTGTTGGCGTCAGGAAGGGTATCCGACAGAGAAATTCCTCACTGCCAAATCCAAGTCTCTCTGAAGGGCACCGTCTTAGCCCCAGTTGCTGGGGGAAAGTGACGTTAAAACAAAACAAAAGAGACATAGAAGCTTAATTCGGTAATGGTTAGGAAGCTTTTTTGGAGCAACGTTTCAAGAGATAATTCTCCCATCGTCAGGCTATTAAAGTGACTGTCTGGGAAAGATACGTCGTGAATGTGTTTGCAACTATCCAAGAGAATGACCTACAATATTTCCTTGATCATATCAACAGTCTACTCTCAAAGATCATATTCGCCACTGAGAATGAAGAAGAAAAATAACCACCCTTCCTTGATGGCCTCATAAAGAGACAAGTAGATTCCAGCACGTCTGTTACCATATTCAAGAAACCAACTCACATTTATCAGTACCTCAATAAGCATCCCACTATTCAGTTTCACTCCATAAAAGTGCCATTACTACTCTGTTCAAAAGAGCATAAAGTATTAATAAATTGTATATATCATGCTAAGGAGGTCCAGAGAGCTTACACAGAACCACTGGACCTAATCATTAAGAAGATAAGGAACCTCGGTAACGTATGTCTCTGCCTTACCTGAAGAACACCAGTAAGCACCTACGACGAACTCTCTGGAAACACAATAATCACAGCTCCTTCTTCATTACATCCACCTTAAGGAAGATTCTGACAAAATCAAAGGCCACAGTACAACTCGAAGAGAGAAACAATGTAGTTTACAGCCTACAATGTAAGGACTGTCCTGCCTCCCACATTGGCTAATCCAAGCGTTCTTTAGGTCAAAGAGGAAAAACTACAAGAGAGCTGTTCAAAAAGTTGACCCCAAGAATCATGAAATAGCTGAGCACTGCTGGACACAAGATCACACCTTTAGCTGGAGAAATACCGGGATTATAGACAAGGAAACCAACACAACAAAAATGAAAATAAAAGTAACAATCCATTTTCTACAACACAGGAATCTCATCAACAGTACATCCTACACCCTTCTAGAAATATGGCTTCCAGCACTAAAGAAAGAAACACAACAAACACAACATAGGTATGGAAGTCAAGAAGCTAAACAAAGAAAAGATTTCTTTTTGGTAATAATGATGCATTTGTTTCTTTCTTTTCTAATTGAAATTAATTTCTGAATCCAAAGACTGAATAAAATATTATTTTATTTGAGATGGTGAATAAAAAAAACAGGAAGCAACCTATCAGTTCTTTTCAATACCATTAACCTTCTCTAATGGCAATCCTTCCGTTTTAATCACAATATTTTAGTTAAAAACCTGACATTTCTATTCTACATTTATATGCATATTAACATTAAAAAGGAAGGGAACTTTTCTCGACATCTTGAAATCATAAGACGTTATAACAGTGGTTCTTATTTTATACAAGCATCTTGGTTCTTGTGCTTTTCAGAAGTCTGTAGTTCAGCTTAAACTCCATATTCTTTTCATTAATTGCTTTGCTTTAAAATATAATATACGTATTCATCTAGTGTTCATATGATCCGGTCATATGTTGTTTATCCAAGAAACAGACAATTGATATAATATTTTTTGATCCACTTGAATAAAAAGTAACACTAACTATCAGTGAATATTAATTCTTCCCACATCGAATTATCTCCTTAAGTAAGCTAGCACTCGCTGTTTATTTGCATCTATTCACTTAAGTTTTTTATTTTTTTATAGTCTAAAAACAAATTGAACACTTGTTTAAAGAAGTGTGTGTGTGTGTGTGTGTGGAGGTGGGGGGGCTGCTCCCTGGCTCTGTTGCATCTGATTCATTCCCCGTCCCTTCAACATTAAAGAAATAAAGTTTTTCCTATTGTTACGTGCTTTTATTTCGATGACTGTTCCACTTTGTGATTTTTTTACCATTAAGTTGAATTTTCAAGTTGACCTTTCCTCTTCCAGATAAGCAATCTCGTTCAATTTTACTTTTTCCTCTTTAACTTTTTCAATGTCTTTCTGTGCCTTCCTTTGTAATTTTCCGTTGTTTTCCCTCAATCCTGACGAGTTTATTCAGTGTATTCAATGTATATTTTTATTTCTGTCAATTTTCTTGCGAGGCAACCTACATATTGGTTAGTTTTACCCATAAACAATCTTTCGAGTGGTCCCACTTGATATTTTCAGTGCCAAATATAACAAATGGTTTTTTATTGCATGTTCATCTTGATTTCTCAATCATTTTGTTTCAGTTTGTTGCACAGTTGTGCTTCTTTAGTTGAATTCTTTTTTCTGCTTCACATGTCATTAACTGCAGTATTTTAATTCTGTTTTAATAATATTAAACCAATTGGTTTTTCTAGGTCTTGTCAAAGTTGTGAAAACCTGAAATGAACAAATTTGCATCACATTTCAAACTTGAGATTTAAAAGTCCATAAATTGTATTTTCCATTACTATGAAAAGAATTTCTTTCAAAATCTTTGTTTTTGGCTGCCAAAATCTCATTAAAAAGGTAATAGTTTATTAAGTGTAAGTCTTACTTCCTTGTGTAAATCAAAGTTGGAGAACCTGTTTCAACGTCCCCACCTCTAGTGTGAAAAAGTACCTACCATGTAAACATAGGAGTATCAACAGATAAAATTTACACTTTAAAACAAATGAATTGCTTTTTTTAATATCATAGATACATATCGAAGTTAAGAGCTCAAGTTACATTAAAATACCTGAGGGGAAATGGGTTCTACCAAAAGGTACCTGAGGCAAAGGGGGATCATGTTGAAAGAGAAGATCTTAGGGTAAGGGGTGCTGCTTAAAGATACGTGGTTTTCACAACTAACTTACAAACTATCTTGTTGTCATACCCATAGCTATAATTTCCCAATAGTCCCGTATATATCTACTTTTGTATACTAATTAACTCTTTATTGTCAACAACTGAGTTAAGTGTATCAGGATATACCTTCCACTCTACCAATGACTTGGTTATTTTCTTCATAATCACCCATTTTATTTTCTTGAAATCTTCCTCTTTTGCCTTCAATAGATCAGGGCTAAAGAGAGTACCATTTATTCTACCATTATTCCTCTCCATTACTATCAGTTATCGTCTTCTAAGAGACTGGACAATCTCATCTCAGATGAAAAGAATACTGAGAGCGGTAGAAATGTGGTTCTATCGACGAATCCTGAAAGTTAGCTGGACATCCCATCAATCAAACGAAGAAGTACTGAGACGAATGGGAACAGGCAGGAAATTAATAACGACAACCAGACAAAGGCAGATGAGATTTTTTGGTTACCTGATAAGAAAAGATGGAATGGAGAGCCTATCAATCACTGGAAAAGTCAATGGAAAACGAGACAGAGGAAGACAAAGACTAACTTTCCTAAAGGATATGAGTAGATGGACAGGAACATCACCATGTGAGATCATACACAGGGCAAGAGATAGAAAAAGATGACGTGTAATGACAGCCAACGTCCGTCAGGATACGGTACCTTGAGAGAGAGAGAGAGAGAGAGAGAGAGAGAGAGAGATAGAGATAGAGAGAGAAGAGAGACTGGAATGGCAAAAACCTTTTCTGTTCATCTTGGTCTGCATTCCTTCTCAAGAAGTTTGTATTTCTTTGTAATCCTCACTTTAACACCAATATATAATTTAGTGTTAACTTTCTTTCATAAAAATCTTGATAAATGTCCCTCTGCATTGTATTTTCAGTTCTCTTTTACCTTGCTTGTACAGGTGTTATCTTAATAGTCAAATGTTTTATGTTAAGTTAGTGATTGAGTAGATCATCAAAAACATTAACCTAGACTCTAGTAGGCTAAGCAGAAAATTACTTAAACATCTTTTCTTTCATTTTTCTGTTTCATCTTTCCACCTTACTTGACTCTTTCTCATTTATAGTAGAATACAGGTTAATCAGCCCTTGTACATCCTTATTGTAAAACTCTTTTCCCTTATCCACCCATACTCTTGTTAGTTTTTCCTCCTCACAAATATCTTTTTTAGTGTAGTGCCAACTAAATTCCTTGCCTTGCCTTTCAGTGGCACACCCAACTCCCCCACCCCACCCTTCCTTATCGTTTTTAAAGAACAAATTTAATATTGCAAAAGGCTCTGGCGACCCTTTACATTTATGGTTCCTTTTTGAATAGTTCATCCTAGTACTAATGATATTTCGACTTTGGATCTATTTAGTCTAGTTTCCGACAGTTGGATTAACAATACCATCCATTTCCAACGGAAGCTAATTTGTTGCTTTGTGTAATATAGAACGGCTTGCAGCTTTTTTCGTGAACAGAGTTTTTGCTGTCCAACGTGCAAGGTACTTCTATCGCTTCATATTCTTCATGTTTTTAGATATAATGATTCTATTGTACTCTATGAAGCATAGATATATTGTCTTCTGCCTTTTATTAGCTAGTTCTGGGAGATTTCTTACAGACGATATGGCTTCTCTCATTACCACTTCTGAAATCATTTTGATCTTCTACTAGCTCCAAGTTTACTTTTTTTATGCGGTTCTGTACGACTGTCAGCATAACTTTGTCACTTTGCTCATAATGCTGATGGTTCTATAATCTGTGCATTTTGTTGCCCCTGGCTTCTTTGGCAAGTGAAGAAAATCGATTCGTTTAACTTCTCTGCGATATATCCTGAATTGTTAATCTGGTTGTAGAGGAATGATAGTTCTTTTAATTCAGATTCACTTATGTAATTCAAAAGTTCAGCATATATATTGTCTCTTCCTACGGATTTTCCTAGACGGAGCCTTCAGATACCAGCTTTGACCTTGTCTTCCAATGATTGGATTGTCATTTGGTCGGTCTTTGTCAGAAAAAAGTTCTCACACGTATTCTTGCCAACGTTTTGTCACCTCTTCAGAGCTGAATAAGATCTTTCTCCATAGATAATGCATAGATCTGGTTTTACTACTTTCTTATCCGTCAAGTTTCTAACCTGTCTGTGAACATCTCTACTATAATGTCTCTGATTTCCTTCCACTTTTCTTCGATCCATTTTCACACCTTGGAATAATTTTAATAAAATTATCTAATGCATCAGAAGGAGAGAAGCAGAGGTAGCAAAGTGGTCACTTAGTGAGTACAAAGGACTACGCCTTTGTATAAAATGTTATTTAGGAAAGGAAAAATTTCTCCTTGCATGTTGACAGTGATAATATATTTGGTATCTGTACAAGGTGGCGTGGCCTGTAAGGACTAATCCAATTTTCTGTTTCACACCAAGACCTTTACGTGCAATTGTGATGTTTGAGCAATCTGTGGTGTTTTGAAAGTTGCCAATTTAAGTTCAAATTAGCTCGTGAGTAGAAGGATTAAACTTGCTATAAACTTATACTTTTCAAAAAGCTGTCAAATCTTCCAAAGCCTACATTAATATTGATCCAGCAAGGACTGTTGACCCTAAACTTGGCATTTCTCCAGAACATGTAGTTGATCCGATTAAACCTCTTTCTTTTGGGTTTATCTTGGTGAATAATGTTTCACAGTTGCGAAGTATTTGCTTTTTGCTATTTCAACATTGATAGTTAAATCCTTTAAGGAGAAAATAATATGGCCACTCGATGGCTGGATAGGCTGTGATTGTTGAAGTTCACATATGTAGCTCATGAGATTATTTGAAAGATCTGCGTTACGAAATGTAAAGATAGGTCAAAAGGTGTGAAGTTTTCCAACCTTGGAAGGAAGATAGTCACCTTGCTGGTGATTAAACGCTGTATGCTAAGATCCGAAGTGAGATCCGATGTATTGCCCGAAGTTTGAAATTTGGTAAAAGAATGGAGCCATAATTCTGGAAGCTTGAATTGAAAAATAGTCAGTTTAGGAACGAAAACCACTAGGGGATGTTGATTGCCTATTTGTCAAAAAAATTTTGATTAGAAACACTGATAGAACCATTCGATTTTCTGAAATGAAGAAAACAAAGTCATTTCTAATAACCAGGCAATTAATAGCATATCGTGGTACTGTAAATTATTGTTTTATGTACATATATATTAATACATATGATATATGTACTGAACAATAAGAACGAAAAGCAACAGCATAATTTGGTGCCTAGAAATACATTAGAAGCAGTTTGGCTGCCATTTCAACTTAATCACTTAGCCTACATTCTTCTGTATCGTTGGACATCAACTTAACTTTAAATCAGGTCTCCACTCTCTCTCAAAAAAACATTGTGGGGGAATCGTAACAAAGTATTTTTACGTAGAACAGTCTTTGGATGATGGGTTCCTTTCCAGGTCATTTTTCTAGACCAGAAGAGGTAGGTATTGTAAAAATTAAGCATATCTAACTTTCCCAAACGTATACTACTGTCTTACAGGAACGGATATACTAATTTGAGGAACCATAACTTAGTTGGCAGTGCATTTGCACTGTAACTAAGTGGTTTTGGGTTCGATTCTCTGAGAGGGCAAAAGCTATGAAAATGTTATTGGCTTGCGTTAGGAAACAGAGAAGCTCCTCACTGTCGCAAGGCTCTTCTGAAGGTTACCGTCAGAGTGTAGGAACTGTGAAAAGGGATTTCAAAAGCAAAAAAGTAATACGTTTACTTATGTAGAGCAAAGAATCGACTCAACAAAATGGCCAGATGGAGTCATTTGGGACGACTGACATTGCAGCTGCCAGAACAACCGAATGTTCGGTTCCTGAGTACTAACAGGTAGAAGTCTAACTAGGTAGTTTGAGCAAAGTGATAATTGCCCTGACAAGGGTCCCTTTTTCTGAAAAGATTTCTTCTCCCTATCAGTGGTAGGGTGGGACCCTTAGAAAATTTGTTCCTTTGAAGGCGGGGTTGCCAAATAATAGTGAAAACTCTTCTCCAACCTACCATGTGTTCATCAAGATGAAGATCTGGCCAGCCGAAATACTGTCGCTTTGTCCTACTCTTTCAAAGAGCGAAATTAATGACGAACCAAGTTAATTTCTACTTGACATTTTACCCCAAAACAATGGCCGGGTGAATTAGGATCTTAAAAATTTGTCGAACCCCCAAAAGCAAACAAAAATATCCAAACGTCCCCACAATCTTGCCGTAGTTGTTTGTCCAGTTAGACTGTAAACAAGGGGTTCCAGATTCGACCCCTCGGTGGACAAAAGCCAGCGGTTGGCGTAGGCAAGGTCATTCGGACAAGAATTTCTCACTGCTCCAGTGAAGGTCCTCAGAAGGGCACCGGTTGAGTCCACCAACAGGAAAATGGTTGATAAGAACAAGTGGAAGAAAAACCTTCAAAAACGTGAACACAAAATAGACCGTAATCAAGGAAAGGCATAAAAACTTGCTTGAAGGAAATCCCAGAAAAAAACGAGATGCCAATACAGTTATATGGCCCCCAGGTATCAAAATATGTTACTATTTCAAAATTGTAAACTACATTACTAAACAAGCAGAAAACGTGGACCCATACATCAGTGCATACTAAATCGTTCTAGTAAAAAATGTTTTTCCCACTGCTTAAAAACACTTGAAAGTGTATTTAAAAATCTAAAATATACCTTTTAATGTTTAGAAAGACCTTTACACTTCACATATTCGTGGTTATGGAAAATTTATAATTCTTGAAATAACCAATTTTTGAGTCACATTCCAAACGAAAAATATATTAGACTCGACATGACAAATATTAGCTTATCTTTCTTTACAGTAAATTGCCAAATAGTAAAAAAAGACAAATCTCAAAATACACGATAGACAATAGCATGACGGTATGTAGACAGAGATTCGCAGCAATATGGTAGAAAGGTAAAAAGTTTGCATAAGATAGTGCAGACACAAATATGTGTACATCAAGCTGGGAAAGCCACTAGAGGTGGAAGGGATGTGGTTTCACAATGCATTGGTTAAGAACACAGCCCATATACATCTGGTGGTAGTGTATGTGGCCATGAAGACCATAGGCAGTGGGTGGAATCGAGAGCGATGGTCACATATTTCCAACTTTTCTAGAATCTTCTTCTTTGGATATGAAAGAAATTCAAAAAAACAATGGACACCACACAGAATTCGGTGAAGAAGATGGTGTAAGGGGAAACTGTGTGTACCGAACTGAGGGATAGCTGTTTACCATAGATGCTCTTAATAAGATCCTTTTAAAACCATATCATTTACTATCACTATCTCTTATACATCTTCTATATGAAGAAAATGGTTGCAAAATGTTCTGGTTGAAAACGTAATTTCAATACCTCAGATGGTAAAGGATGTGAATCTGATATGCCATGGCGCTGGTTCTATTCCAGTTCGGCTGAAAAATATTTTTCCATTGTGCGAACTTCCTTAGTAGCAACGTTCTTCTTTCTTGGGGGTAGTTTAGGGCTACGCAATAAAGTTAGAGAATATTACTACAATACCATCAGTGGCCTAATATCAAAGGGGAAAAAATTTAAGATATCTGCAAAAACAAAATAACGAATGGGTTATTTAAAAATATTGTTCACATTATCAGAATAAACAAGAATTGATTACAAAAACAAGATTTATACGATCAAGTATAGAATCATACTGATGTGAATTCAACAAAATAGAAAAGTTATTAATACAAGCAATTAACAACAATAAGAGCTTTCAAAATCCACAAAGGAATAAGCTATTTCATAATTATTGAGACCTATTAGGTCTTATGCTACATGAAAAACGATGCCAATGATAATGACCATTGAAAATCAGTATTTTAAATACTTCTTTTTGATCAATAACACACCAGTTAACATAAACAGATAACAACAAAAGATCTAAATACCAAATGGAAAAACATCTCAACAAGTAAAAAATCGTTAGTAGAATTTCTTTATACAAATTTTACTTGTAAACTTAAGTAAAATGTTTTTACAGTTGAAAGCCTTTGTAACTAAACAAAACAAACGAATAATAAATGAGGTGCAACCTTTAATATTTATGTGAGAACACATGCGTGACCATAACTCTAAAAATTACTTTTGTTTATTTGTCGGCGTTACTATATTTTATTCAGGTAACTTACAAATGTGCCATTACAGGTGACACAAACTACAAAACAGAGAGAGAGAGAGAGAGAGAGAGAGAGAGAGAGAGAGAGAGAGAGAAAGAGAGAGACAGACAGAGACAGAGAGAGAAAGAGAGAGAGAGGGAGAGAGAGAGAGACAGACAGACACACACACAGAGACAGAGAGAGAGAGAGACAGAGAGAAAGACAGAGACAGAGACAGAGACAGAGAGAGTTGGTGCAAAATGTTAGTCGTAAAATTAGACAAGCGTTTGGACCACAACCTGCAACAATGGCACCCTTGAAATCTGAAGACTTTTTTTTCACGTTCGCCAGAACATTTTACTGATCTGTTTGCTAATCCATCTAAAATAGATGAATTAGTTATTGATAATCTACCTCAAAAGGATATCATTGAGGAGATGATGACAGGTTCCTGCATCGAAGAGACAAAAACACCATGATAGAAGTTAATACTGGAAAAGCACCAAGATTAGAAGTTATGCCCATTGAACTATTGCTATTTGAAGGATATAATCTGGCTAATACAATTCATATGCTTATCCTTCCTGTATGTCCGGGTAGTATTGTTCCTCAAGATTTGGTGGGTGCAATAATGTTTTCTATTTATAACGGTAAGGAATCGAAGCCTCATTGCGGGGACTATAGAGGTATAAGCTTGCTTAAAGCGGCGCTGAAAAGTTCTGTCGAAGATTTTGTCGAATCGGCGTACGATTTGGTTGTCCTACTATCATTCCAGAGCTGTACGTGACACAGTGGACATGACATTAACTGCTCCTCAACTTATGGAAAAGTGTATGGAGCAGAGGATACTATTATATCAAGTTTTTATTTATCTGACCAAAGTTTACGATGCCATCAATCGTAGTTCGCTCTGGAAGATTCTTGTAGAACTTTAATGCCCCGCAAGTTTTTTAGAGATGATTATACAGTTACACCATAATATGAAGGCCTGAGTAAACTTCAGTAGATCACTGTCAGAAATAATATAAGTTAATAATGGTTAAAACTGGGTGACATACTGGTTTACCGTATTACTTCGAATAAACGCCCGGGGCGTTTATTAAATTTTTTGGATTTTAGGGGGGGCGTTTATTCGAGGGGGGCGTTTAAAAGAGGGGGGCGTTTATTAAATAATTTCAAAAATCGACAAGAATTGAAAGGACCACAGAAATTTATTTCGTTGACTTTGTATATTTTTCTTTTTAATCGACAACTAAAATCTCATTTTCCACACTATTTACATCGATATCGACCTCATCCTCTTCAATTAAAGTAAATTGGGAGCTGCTTCAACTACATCCTCATCAGATATGACAAAAGGATTTTCGTCCAGCTCCCCACTTTTCAATAATTCAGTTTGATCTTTGAGAAGGCTTGCTCCTGCTTCGCATTTCTTTCCTTTCTTGAAACACGAAATTTCCTCATCTTTGGACCCGTCAACAGGTAGTCCTAAAGCACAAGATTTCATAGAGGAGGCAACCATCTCAGAAGGCAGTCCATTCCATGCTTGAATTACCCATTCAACAACAAGACGACGTGGCACAGGTTTCATGTTGCCTGCATCTGTATACTCGTGCTTTCCATTTGCAAGCCACTCATCATAATACTCCTGTATTTTACCTTTAAATGGTTTGTTCCATACAACGTCTGGAGCCTGGATGTACTTAGTGCAGCCTCCGGGAATAATGACAGATTCAAATTTAGCTTTTTTCAACTTCTTTTTAACAGGATCCGTCAAATGGGCTTCAAATGAATCCCATGCTAAAAGCCTTTTCTGGAAAGAAAATTGCCCGAGAATTTCGTCACACCATCGAAGTGTAAGATCCTCGTTCATCCAGCCGTTTGCACTACTAGCAACAGAACACTTTTGCTTAAACTCTTCGTGCAGGGATTTCGATTCTCTCTTTGCACCTGCGAACACAATAAACGGCCTACATTTTGTTCCATCTGCTCTGGCTGTTAAACAAACAGACACACGAACCTTTTCGTGTCCAGTTGTTTTCATAGGCACGTCTTTAGAGCCTGTCTTTTCGACTGTCGTATTCGATACCATGTCGTTCCAAACTGGAGTTTCATCCATTGCGAAAATATTGCAATCAGCAAATGAATGTTGCTTTTGTAATCTACGAGTGCGAATAACATACGCAACCAACCTATCGATTAAAAACGAAGGATCTTTCTGGGCTGTTGTGGTTTTTCTTCTCAAGGAGAGACCATGTCGTCTCATAAACTTTTCACACCATCCACGACTGGCAACGAATGAGTCCCGAACAGCTGGATCATCAGTTTTTTTATCAAAAAGTTTTTTAGCTTTGAACATGATCATCTTGCGGCTGACATGTAACATTCGGCTTCTTTGATCGTAAATCCACAAAATGACGTCTTCTTCCAACTGTTCATCCATACACTTTCTACCACCTCCTTCCAATTTTTGTTTCGACTGCTTTGTTGTCTTGATTGCTGCTTCGTGACTTATCCACTCTCTCACACGTTTCGGTTCTATATTGAACTTTTTGGCAGCAGAACGTTTTGAATGAGCTCTTGCATAAGCAATGACTTGCTGCTTAAACTGCATCGTGAAAGATCTTCTTTTTTCATCTTTATGTGAGATAAGTTGCCTTTCATCCATTTCTCTTGTTAGTTATTCCTCTTCTCACTAATCACAAATGTAGTAAAATTATCGAGGCGAGAAAAAAATAAATATTTCTCGCTCTTCACCTTTGCGCTTTCTCACTTTATTTCACAATTTAAACTTATTTCATCACATTTGCTTTTTCCATGGCGCGTGCCAGATAATAGTTTCGGTACTCCATCTTTGGTGTTAGAAACAAAGTTGCTAAAACAATTATCATTGTTCAATTATTTACGAGTTGAACGGAAATATTTTCAAGTGTTCTAAATTGAATAGTTAGCTCTCTATTCAATAAAGATGAAATTTTAAGCAAAGTTACTTTCTGCCTTTCCTTCTTGAAGGTTGTAAAGAAAAGAGAGAGAGAAGTGCTAGAACAAAATTATTTGACTTTCATTAGCAAGTATGGCTAGAGTTTCTGGTTACCTCCCTTTCAAAGTCTGTCACAAAACTGAAGTTTCCACTGTCATTCGCGGCCACCATGTCTACATGTCTATTTGGACATCAACTGTTGGAGAACACCTAACTACTGCTCCAGAAACACGAGAGGAAGCCATTCAATACGACAAGTATTCCATTGGAGTGTACAAGGACGTAGACAAGGAAAAACTCTTAGTCGGACATTTACCTGCTGAAATTTCAAGTCTTTGTTATCATTTTCTTGGTCAGAATGCTGACAACGAAATCAATGCTGAAATCACTGGTAAAAGACGTCGAGAGGTTGGCCTGGTCGTCCCAACAAAGTTGAGTTTTGAGACGTACAATAAAAAATGCGCTGAAATTTTAGAGAAGGAACTTTTGAAACGCAGAGAGAAGTTTTCTACACTGGAATTGAAATTTAAGAAAAAAGGATTGTATAGAAAATTTCCAGTATATAAAAAAATAAAAACTGAGAAGAAAAAAAACGAAAACGCAAAATAAGCAAATATAAATGTTGTTCCGTTGTGTTCTTGTATCCCAATATGTCAAAATAGTCATGTTTCGAATTAACGCCCCCTCTGGGGGAGGGGCGTTTATTCGAGGGGGGCGTTTAAAAGAGAGGGGCGTTTATTAAATAATTTTCGAAAAAAGGGGGGCGTTTATTCGAGGTGCGTTTAAAAGAAGGGGGCGTTTATTCGAAGTAATACGGTATACTATTTTCTCAATCTAATTTGATGTGATGGTTCTTCATGCTTTTAAGGATTGTGATATGGTTATTGGCGGTTTCGAGCATCAGGCAACCTTTATAACCTTTGTCGTCTCAATTTGAAGTAAAAGCTTTCCAGAATCTTCTTCGTGAGCTATTGTATGCAAATTATGCTTATCTTGCTGCAGATTCAGAGGAGGAAATGCAGCTGATTATGAACATACTCTTAAGTGCCAGTAAAGCTTTTGGTCTAGCCATCAGTCTCAAGAAGACTAACGTCATATTTTCACCTCAAGTTGGAGTGCCATATACTGAACCACAAATTCAAGTCAAAGGGAAGAGGATCAAGATGACTGATACTTTTCTGTATCTTGGTAGTACACTGAGCAGATATTGCACTCTGGATGCTGAAATAAATCGCTGAATAGCCGAGCCAGTTCCGCTTTTGGTAAGCTTGAGAAAAGCGTATGGTCGGATCGGGGATTATATCAAAGATTAGAGTTTAAAAATTCTGCGAGCTTACTTCTTTGTTATATGCCTCAAAAACGTGGACAAAATATAGGCGACATCTCAACCTTCTGGAATAGTTTCATCAGAAATGTACAAGAAGAATCTTTAACATCAGTTGGAATACTTTCACACCTGATACAGCAGACTTAAACGATCCAACTGAACCAGCATTAGGATGTAGATCATTCAGAATTGGATGTACTGGACTGAACACCTTGTCAGGATGTAAGATGGAAGACTCCATAAACAGCTGTTTAATGGTGAGTATCCAATGTAAAAAGTCCACAACACAAGCCTCGAAAAAGGTTTAAGGGTGCTCTGAAGAGCAAGTGAAACTCTTGGAGATTAATGTGAATAGCTGGGAAGTTATAACTGTAGGCTGTCCCCAATAAAGGAGAAAAATAGGAAAGGATGCAAAGAATTTGAAGAAAGGCGCGTATGTCATGCTGTATTGTGGGGTGCTCTAAAAAAGCAGGATGCAAGTGCAGTGCGTGATGATTTTTGGGAGGAAGTAAAGTACACTGTCTGTAGTAGATTTCTGTTATCAAGAGTTTAACTAGTAAACCATTTAAGCCTCATAACCGAAGGCAAGGTCAACAATTTTATGAGGAGACCTTGCCACCTCGTCTACCTGTGCACTACCTGTGGCCTAGTCTTCAAATCAACAAGTGGTCTAACAAGTCATTTGAAGATTTATACCAAAGCTTATCTGCATGCATTTCCAAAAGTTCATCTGTCATACCTGTGAAAGTTCAAGCAAGACAGAAGCTGGGTTGAAGAGTCGGCTGCGTGCGCACGGGCATGTGTAGAGAATATAGAATTCATTGCATCTCATTTACAGTCGGATAATGTTCAACTATCCCGTCAATACGACCATATACGAGAGTTTTCGTTAATATACTATTAGATGAGAAAAATTAAACATCATGTTGATGATATACATTTAAATATGGTCAAATCAATTTTTCGTTTGCATGACAATATAAGTAAAACACACAAAAACACAAACAAACGCATAATCTGGGCGATATAGCCAGTGTTTGTTCTGAAATACGTTGATTAATTCTCAAATCTTACTGTGAGATTTGAATGGCACCAATTTCCAAGTGAGTGAAAAAACAAAGATGAATAAAACTGAAAAACGAAAATAGAAGGAATATATGAATTTCGCAATGCAAGAATAACTTTGTTTTTTTTTCATTAATAAGAACTACGGGGCGTGTCAATAAATTTAGTACCCAAGCAGCAGGTTATACTAATCAAAACTTAACATACGTTTACCATTGTCAAATTCCATATTTAATCAAAAGAATACCGACGGCTGAAAAGGGGAACCTTATCTCGAATTTTGAACAACAATTTTTCACAAAACAAAAAATTAATTATGTTTAATTTCAAGAGTTAACTAAGAATCCAATCCGACATATAAAATACAAAAATGTGTAATTTTCCTTTCATAAAAATATATTAACTAAATTAAAACAGAAGCGGTGTTCAATAAGCATCAGTACAACTTTTAATCAAATATTGCTGAAAAACACTATTTGTAAGCAACCCGATATCACAGTTTAACATCAAAATATCTCCATGTAACACAGGTCCACATCATTCTTCAAAATAAAACCGTAAATGTCTAGTTCATCTCTAAACAAATAATTCCTCTATTTATCAAGTAGGGAGAGATCGTTCATTTGAGAAAATACGAAAAAAAAAATTTCTTCGCCTCCTTGTAGGTGCTTGTTTCTCATGTTAGCCTGCATATTCTATCCTCAAAGTATCAAAAGTCAGAAATACAAAATCACTTCAAAGCTACCTAAACGTGGGTTTTCCTTGACGGTGCCTAGAGCCTCCAAATGTAGGCCAACCAGTTTGTGAGAAAGGAATCAACTGAGTTAGCGACTGTTTCCGAGCAGATAGTCTGTCCTCTACAAGTTGAACTATCTTACCAAGGTTACCACTTGGTGAGTTTTGTTGGTTTGTCGAAGTGCTGGCAGATGAACTTTTCAGTTCCGCTTCAATATCTTGCCCTAACAATCGGTCATTATCCATCACATTTGGCAACGGTGACGATCTATTTGACTCGGATAGGAGATTCCGGTTTGGTAGAGCGGAGTTTCCACTTGAGTTTTCCCCAACTGCCAACGGTGTGTGAGGATTTATTCTTTTCATAAGCCTTGGATCCGAAACAGTGGCGCTTTCTTTGGATGAAGCAATGTCCGGGCTTAGATGACTGAAAAGTTCCGTCTTTGAATGTGGTTCAGAACTAGAATGACTCGATCTTCCTTGGCCATAGCTTGTTATTGTTGCTGGCATAGACTGTGTAAAAACGGCTCGGAAAACTTCTTCTTCACTTTTCACTGAGTACAAAAGCTTTCTCTTCCTTGCATCTTCTATAAGAGCATGCCAGTCATCGTCGATCTTCAAAATGCAATGAAATATGAAAAATGTTTTAAAAAACCTGTGGTACTCTAATGTCTTGATAACACAACTGTAAAAAACCCTAATCGCACTAAGTCCTAAAATACTCTACAAAAATAAAGCAGCAATATCTTACAAAATATTCTATCAAAATAATCCCAATATGCTCTTGTATTCAGAGTCTGGCAATGGATTATAACATATGCAATGAGACATAATGTATGCAAAAGGTTAGAACATATGCTATGGGATATAACATAAGCAATGGGTTATGACATATGCAATGAGACATAATGTATGCAATAGGTTAGAACATATGCTATGGGGAATAACATAAGCAATGGGTTATGACATATGCAATGAGACATAATGTATGCAATAGGTTAGAAGATATGCTATGGGATATAACATAAGCAATGGGTCATGAGATATGCAATGAGAAATATATGCAATAGGATATAATAAATGCAATAGGGTATAACATGCAAAATAACAAAGAGATCAGTAATAGTCCCTTCTCAACGTAGATGTAATCGAATTCACTCCACGAAAACGGGGCTTAGTAGTGCATTCTAAACACATTTAAACAAATTGATCTCGGATATTTTTTCAAAAACTCTGTGTGTGTATATATATATATATGTAAATAAAATTTTTTAGTCAGTTATGTCAGTAATGGAAAGCTCTGTTATGTCAGTAATGGAAAGGTCTTAAATGCTTCCTTGACATACCTACATACGTACCTTCAAAGAATTCGCATGTAAGAGAATGACTAAACATCGTCGCGCTCTAGTTAGTGCAACATTAAGGCGCTGTGGATTCTGAAGAAACCTAAAGTAGGAAATAATATTTATATAAAGTAAATATATATATATATAGAATGTAATATATATAGTATATATTACATACATAGAATATATTACATACTATATATCAAATATACATTACAAGCATAAAAAATATTTCAAAACGTGTGCAGAAACTATTTTCAAAATCATCTATTCGATTAAACAGAACAAGAAGAGAGTCAAATTAATATTATTTACAAGCTATGTTTGAAGTAAAATAGACAGGCACTCTCTTATGACCATAATCTCTTAAGGAGACATCCTCTGCTATCAATCAAATAGCACGAAATGTTCAACTATTTTCGTTTTAAAACAACCGTCTCGTGTCATCACATGTGTCACCAATAGTGCTCAAAAGAAATTTCTTACCACTTCGATTTTTAATATTCTAGTACTTTCTAGGCGATTTCTTGTATACAGAAATTAGCCTAAAATACGCTTGCAATATGTTGTAAAATTCACTTCGAGCCTTGGAAATACTGAATGATGTGGTGTAAAAAAAGTAATAGTTTTCTAAATTTTGATTTGAGTTATAAGTTAAAATTCTGGAGGTACGAAATATTCGAAGCTCAAGAGTATTGGCAATATGGATTTTTGTATATTAGGAATACAATTCACTCCGATTACTATTATAAGCACGTAATTACCTCCTGAATCAACCAATATATCATCACCAAAAATCCCAACCTCAATGAAAACTGTCTGCTATTTCGCTGTAAGGTGAACACGATACCATCTGAAAGCAATACCTTATTAGCTTCGTCAATCGTATAACCAATTCAATTATATTTTTGATTGCATAACAAAGTAGGTTCATGGAATTAAAACACCTGAAACCCCTTTCCATTACCATTTTCGTTTACAATTAGTGTCAAGAAAATATTTTTCTCCTAAACTACAAAATACACCATTAAATTGTAGACGCTATTAGTTGTGCTGGTTGTCAGTAAGGTGGATGGCTTTGAGATTGTAAGAAGTTGATTTATTTTCTAGCATTATGCTTGGCGAAAGTCAAGAAGACCTTTTTAGAAATTTCTTTAACAATGGCAAAAAAGGTAATGAAACAAGTAAATGAGAGTTAAATTGTCTAAGAAGTTGGAAAATGAAATCTTCACATGGTTAGGTAATCAGTGAAATTGCACACAAGAGCGACTTCACATTTTCCAATTTTTTTGAGTTTGAGTTGAGGTTGAAAAAATATTACTTTCACTGCAAATAGAACCTTCTACTTTGTAACTGTCCAAGTTTGGTGTTCCTGTTTATTCAATATTTGGGCAAGGTTCAGGAAGACCAAAAAACACCACAGCAGAGTACAGATGAAAATTACAACTGTTAACGTAGGTAGAAAAACTGGAAACAAACAATAAATTGGTTTGTTTTGCAAAAACGCTTTTCCATTTCACAAAACTTAAGTGCCACAACTCCGAATCCTAAACGAAGGGCCAAAATGGAAGAACAAAATTAGAGGGTATAAATATACAAAAGCGACCAAAAAAGAAAGAAAGAATATGATAAAAACTAACACAAGAAATTTTGTACAGATATGAAGGAATCGGTTAACATACCCAATTGACTCATTTCGTTCACGTGCTCGTACACAAGAAAGGAAAATGCAGTTTTTTTCTCTTCCCTAAAATTAACGGAAGGCAAAATTTCACAATTTAATTAAAGTTGACGTACTACAAAAAACTAGCAGTTGATAAGATTTTCTGTCCAGCCTTTTCACTTGTATACCTCATCGTACTGCTCCTCTTCTTGCTACAAGTACAATCACCACTACTGCTACTGCTGCTGCTGCTGTTACTACTAGTACTACTAGTACTACTACTACTACTACTACTACTACTACTACTACTACTACTACTACTATCACTACTACTACGAACACTACTACTATCACTACTACTACGAACACTACTACTTCTACCTCTACTATGTCTATTACTGGTGCTACTACAACTATTACTACTACTGCTGGTACTACTATTATTATTACTACAGCTAACACTGTTACTATTACTTCTACTACTACTACTACTACTACTACTACTACTACTACTACTACTACTACTACTACTGTTTCTCCTTCTACTATTAAATTAGAACCATTGACTGATAGCGCAATTGTAATAACTTCAAAATGAACGGTTTAATGCAAAAAAATGTCAAAATGCTTACCTGAAAACCGTCAACACTGTCAACATCAATGCCAAGAATATGCCTGCACAAAGGTCAATTATACAAAATACAGTTGAAAACAAGCTACATTTAGGTGTTTGCGTATATATTTTTTTCAGGCAGCACATTGGTAACAGAAGTGTTATCAAAATTTCTGACGTGATATACCTGCATTAATATTTGATAAATATTTGTTTTACTACTACTACTACTACTACTACTACTACTACTACTACTACTACTACTACTACTA
>RDPX01000126.1:309286-321925 GCA_003991215.1 Morbakka virulenta
TACTACTACTACTACTACTACTACTACTACTATTACTACTACTACTACTATTACTACTACTATTACTACTACTATTACTACTACTACCACTACTACTACTACTACTGCTGCTGCTACTACTACTATTTCTACTACTACTACTACTGCTACTACTACTACTACTACTACTACTACTACTATTACTACTACTGGTACTACTATTACTTCTACTATTACTACTACTACTATTTCTGCTACTAGTAATACTACTACTAATCCTATTACTGCTACCACTACTACTACTACTACTACTACTACTACTATCTACTACTACTACTACTACTACTACTACTACTACTACTACTACTACTACTACTATTACTATACTACTACTAAAAATAATAATAATAAAATTAAATATGAAATCGAGATAACCAAAATGTGGAAACTCAGAGCAACTACGGTAGTAATAGAAGCTCTTGGCATGATTATTAAAAATGCACAAAATTATATTTCCCTGATCCCTGGTGCTCTAACACTGTTGGGGCTTCAGAAAATAACTGGATACTGCACATATACTGGGAGAATTTCTCTTCATGGGAACTTACTCTGGAATTTTATAGTTAAAATTTTGACATTTAAAAAATTGTTTACATCATATAATCTATTGTTAAGTTAGTATCTATGATAAGGAATCTTAAGAATGATGTTAAATACCATTACTATTTAGTTCATTTAAAAATAACTTTAAATATTTTTTTTCCACAACCATAAATTTTTAGCTTTCTGTTGCCTGAGTTCCCTGAGCGGGACTTGGCAAAGAAAAGTCAAAATAAATGAAAAAAACCCACAAAAAAAACAAACAAACAACAAATAATAAGCCGTGTGGATTCGAAAATAATAATGGGGAATAATAATAATAAAGCTGTGTGGACACAAAATACCAGGTGGCAACTAGCGCGATTAATCCAGCCCCTTGGCAGTAAGGTTAATACACACTTAATGTCAAATGAAAACAAGAAACAAATCATCCCGCCTCGTCCGTCTCGCTGGTCAACAGGGACGCGTCCCTCAGGGAGAGACCAGCCTGAGGTCGAAAAAATTGCTACCAGGTCTAATTCTTCCCATTAAAATAATTTACATGGTGACCAGGACGGGATTGCTCCCAGCCCTGACCATGTAGACTCATCACCAAAACAAAATCGCAAGGAAAAACGAAAGAGATGGGCAAGGAAATGATGTACTGTTTTTACTTTGCGTTAGAAAAGAGTGAAGCATACTCCTATGTCTGAAAGGAAGCCTTTATCAAAATTGAGACATACACACAAATATAAGACCATTTTTGAAATAGCAAACGCCGCTGCCAATCGATTGTATAATGAAATAGATCCTGATCTTACTAAAGTTAATCAAGTAATTTATGCAACAGGGAAAGTCATTCAAGAAAAGTGTGGGATTAAGACAAAAAGGATGAGGAATAATACCAGGAAAAGCCGTAAGCCAAAATGGCAAATGAAGATAGAAAAGGAAATAGTAAGCTTTCGGAGAGAAATATTTCTTTTCGAGGAATTACAAGGTAGTAGAGAAATAAGATCCAGGAAAGCTAGGAAAATACTTAGGAAGTATAAAATTGAACAAAAGCCATAAATCGCCAGCATAAAGGACGAATTAAAACAGAAACTTTAAGTCAAGGCCCAAAGATTACGTAGATTCGATAAACGTAACAATTTTTTCAGACAGAATGATATTTGAAACAGAGGCTAAGAAATTCTACCGCAAAATTGGCAAATAAGTTATATCCGTAGAAGAAGTACCATTAGAGGATTGAATTAGAGAATTTTGGAAGTCAATCTGGGGAAATGATGAAGCTCACAATGAGAATGCTGATTGGATAAGAAAACTAGAGGATGATAATGAGGAATTACAAGAACAGGAATCGGAAAACATAAAGATTGAAGAAGTACAAGGAGCAATTAGAAAGTCGCAAAAATGGAAGTGACAAATGGAATTGACAAATTACCAAACTTTTGTGTAAAAGCACTTCCCTCCTTACACTCTAAATTAGCATTAAACCTTCATATCATTCCAATAAATCCGGACCAAACACCAACATGGCTCTGCCAGGGCACAACATATCTCCTAGCAAAAAATCGCGAAACTGACAACCCGAAAGACAATCGACCTATTGGCTGGCTTTCCACTACCTATGAACTCTTGACCTCTATTCTTACAGACAGAACATATAAACACCTAGAAGAACAAAACATCATTCCTATTGAGCAAAAGGGTTCTCGCAAGGGCTCCTATTGGTGTAAAGATCAATTGCTCATTAATAAAATGATTCTAGAGAACGCCCACTCAAAACATAAGAACTTAAGTACAGTCCGGATTGACTACAAGAAGGCTTTCGATAGTGTTCTGCACTCATGAATACTGAGAATTTTAGAGGTATGCAAAGCGTCACTGGTACTTATTAAATTTCTGAGAACTAGTATGACTTCAAGGAAACAAATCTTACTCTCTGTCACAAGAAGAGAACATTCACTTCAGATGACATGAAAATTAAATGTGGAATCTTTCAAGATGACTCCCTATCCCAACTTCTTTTCTGCCTCGCACCCATTCCTCTTTCAAAGATGCTGAATGATTCAGGCTATTGATATAAGATCAACGATAGAAAAATAAGCCACCTATTATACATAGATGACGTAAAATTGAATGCTCATAATGATGGTGAATCTGAAGGTTTATTGAAAAGTGTCAAGTCGTTCAGTGATGACATTGGAATGGAATTTGGGCTAGATACGTGTGCTATGGCAACCTTTAATCGAAGAAAGATGATTTGCACTGAGAATATTGTTTCAGACGATGTAACGGTCATAAAAGAACTTGAGCAGGAAAGTACGTACAAATATCTGGGAGTCAACGAAGGTGACGGCATACAACATGATACTATGAAGGAAAAAATAANGTTATATCCGTAGAAGAAGTACCATTAGAGGATTGAATTAGAGAATTTTGGAAGTCAATCTGGGGAAATGATGAAGCTCACAATGAGAATGCTGATTGGATAAGAAAACTAGAGGATGATAATGAGGAATTACAAGAACAGGAATCGGAAAACATAAAGATTGAAGAAGTACAAGGAGCAATTAGAAAGTCGCAAAAATGGAAGTGACAAATGGAATTGACAAATTACCAAACTTTTGTGTAAAAGCACTTCCCTCCTTACACTCTAAATTAGCATTAAACCTTCATATCATTCCAATAAATCCGGACCAAACACCAACATGGCTCTGCCAGGGCACAACATATCTCCTAGCAAAAAATCGCGAAACTGACAACCCGAAAGACAATCGACCTATTGGCTGGCTTTCCACTACCTATGAACTCTTGACCTCTATTCTTACAGACAGAACATATAAACACCTAGAAGAACAAAACATCATTCCTATTGAGCAAAAGGGTTCTCGCAAGGGCTCCTATTGGTGTAAAGATCAATTGCTCATTAATAAAATGATTCTAGAGAACGCCCACTCAAAACATAAGAACTTAAGTACAGTCCGGATTGACTACAAGAAGGCTTTCGATAGTGTTCTGCACTCATGAATACTGAGAATTTTAGAGGTATGCAAAGCGTCACTGGTACTTATTAAATTTCTGAGAACTAGTATGACTTCAAGGAAACAAATCTTACTCTCTGTCACAAGAAGAGAACATTCACTTCAGATGACATGAAAATTAAATGTGGAATCTTTCAAGATGACTCCCTATCCCAACTTCTTTTCTGCCTCGCACCCATTCCTCTTTCAAAGATGCTGAATGATTCAGGCTATTGATATAAGATCAACGATAGAAAAATAAGCCACCTATTATACATAGATGACGTAAAATTGAATGCTCATAATGATGGTGAATCTGAAGGTTTATTGAAAAGTGTCAAGTCGTTCAGTGATGACATTGGAATGGAATTTGGGCTAGATACGTGTGCTATGGCAACCTTTAATCGAAGAAAGATGATTTGCACTGAGAATATTGTTTCAGACGATGTAACGGTCATAAAAGAACTTGAGCAGGAAAGTACGTACAAATATCTGGGAGTCAACGAAGGTGACGGCATACAACATGATACTATGAAGGAAAAAATAATTAAAGATTGTTTGCGAAGGGCGAGAACAATTATGAAAGAAGAACTAAACTTCAAGAACAGGATTACTGCGATCAATACACTAGCAATACCAGTTGTTACTTATAGTTTTAATGTTATTAATTGGAATATAAATGAGATTAAAAGGTTAGATACAAAGATAAGGAAACAATTAACGTATAATAGAATGCACCATTCAAAATCAGATGTCGATAGGCTGTATGCACCAAGAAATAAAGGAGGTCAGGGCAAGGTCCAGCTTGAGTTGTCCTACAAAACATCTACTATTGGGCTCGTTGAATACCTTAGAAACACAGACGATTGGATGCTGCAACTTGTACATTCCCACGAAAATTCGAAAAAGCCTCACTCTGTTTCTAAACAGTGGAATAAGTTCTTTAGAAAATTAGAATTGGTGATTGACAATGTAAATGAAAAACCAAAAAACCCAACGCACCCCAGAGAGGAGACAAAGTAGTACATTAAAAAAACAAAACAAAAAAGGAACACAAAACAAAAAAAACAAAAAAAATACCCTAAATTTTATTTGCACATACTACTTCAATAAATTCATTACAATTTTTTAGGGTGTCTGTGTGAAAAAAAGTTGGGTAAAATTATTAAACAGTGAAAAATATTGGTAAGCATTAAAAGATCGGGCTATTTCCCCTATTTTTTCTTCTTCCTGTAAGGAATAAGTAATGATGTCCTTATTTCATCATCAAGAACGTAAGCAGCTCTATCCATTTAATAAAATCATAATAATTGTGTACCACATACCCCTACTTTGGGGTTTTATTTCTTTAACATTAATGACAGACAGTTTACCTTGCCTCAAGATCGCCTTTGATAACATTAACCTGCTTTCGATAAGGGGCTATGATTCCAATGTCTTCATATTTAAAAACATTCATTCGTTTCATCTGTTCGCAAAGATATACTGCATATTTCTTTTCCATTAAGTTGTGGATGGCCCTGTAAGATACAAAATAAAATGAAATGAAATTTATATTCAATGTCAAAAACACAAACATTTATCACCACTCAGTACTAGTTAACATGTCTGATGGAGAGTAGATTCTTTAAGGGGCACTAATAATGTGGGTTCAAGTGATCCTATGCGAAATAACGGTAAATCCTAGTATGCAAGGTAAAGGCTTTCAGTAAGGGTAAAATCGATTTCCCTCTGAAGTGTCTCGAGAAAAATAACTAATACCGTGGGCGCTAACGTAATACCGTGGAATAAAGAGTGATAAAATACCCTTCTTTCTCCTCTTCTGATTTTTGTTCTCCTTCTTATCTCCTTCTCCTTCAATGCCTTAATCTCAGAGGGCGCATCCACTATGATATGGTGCGTCCATTCTAATCTGTTCAAAGTCTTTTTTAGACTCTCTCAACTACCCTCCCCTCACTCTAAATCTCTTTCCCTCTAGACTATCTTCCCTCAACTTCGCAATATCAGCTCCCTCTCCATATCATCTTACATCCCAAACATACTTCTGTACCACCCCCAGCTCTCTTTTCATAATACTAATAATAGAAGAGACAAATAAACTAAATTTTATGTAAATATGTAGCAGCATGTATTTTATCAGATCCTGACGATGATTGAATTTTAAAGTTATCAAGATGACCTTATTTGGTTTTGTTTTCTTGCTTTAACAACAATAGTCATAACTACCTAAGTTTGTAAAATAATCTCTCATCCAGTTCTATTAAAAGCACTAAATACACTCTAGCAAAATAAAGTTTTTAAAGAAGAACGCTGTCGTTTGTATAAATTGTTCACAGTTCTCCTAAGAAGATTTAAAGGCATTTAGGAGTATCACTGCCAACGCTATTCAAATACTTTTACTTCGTGGACTACAAAATGGTTATTGTAAATGAGAATTTGGGTAGTTTGGTGGCTTCCGCATACATAGACATTTTGTGTTATCGCCTATCATAGACGGTGGGGCTTTCAGAGCACTGAAAGTGGGACTTCAAAAACACTAAATGTGCGACTTTCAGCACGGTGACATTTTCCAGCATTGAAGATGCATTGGGATTTCAGAACACTAAAGGTGAGACCTGCAGTACACTGAAGGTGACATCTTCAATCAAATAAAGGTGAGACTTCTGGAACACTGAAGGTGAGCCTTTCAGAACACTGAAGTTGAGAATTTCAGAACACTGAAGGTGGAACTTCAAAAACACTAAATGTGCGACTTTCAGCACGGTGACATTTTTGAGCATTGAAGATGCATTGGGATTTCAGAACACTAAAGGTGAGACCTGCAGTACACTGAAGGTGAGCCTTTCAGAACACTAAAGGTGAGGCCTGCAGTACACTGAAGGTGACATTTTCAATTAAATAAAGGTGAGACTTCTGGAACACTGAAGGTGAGCCTTTCAGAACACTGAATGCGCAACTTTTAGCGCACTGAAAGTGATACTTTTAGAGTACTGAAGATGCGGCTTTCATAACATTGACGGTAACACTTCAACTCTGAAGGTGAGACTACTGGAACATTGAAGGTGAGCCTTTCAGAACACTGAAGTTGAGATTTTCAGAACACTGAATGTACAACTTTCAGAACACTGAAGGTAACTCTTTCAGAGCACTCAAGGTGAGTCCTTCAGTAAACCGGCTGTTTAATGCTGGGTGCCTATTCGCTATTAATCGTCACAATATAGTTTCTCAGGCAAATCCAAACCTCTGCAAAAATCAGTGGTAAAGTTATCTTAGAATTAAAATTTTTCTTGTTGAAAATCCGCTTTTTCCTAAAGAGCAAGGTTTAGTTTCTATTTCCCCGATGATTGCACATATCTTACATAAACGCGTCAAAGCGCGGCGGTGCTTACTGTCATGAATAATTTAATGACTTATAAAAAACATTCCTTGTATACATACCCCCTGGTATCTGAAACTTCGCGCCCTTCTTTCACATCTAATACAATATATGGGCGTATAGCTTGTGGCTGTCGTCTTGCTTTGACTTGACTGGTTGGAAGCAAATAATAGTGCAAATAATAAGCCTTAGCAACAATAAAAATACGTATCATACAATGATAATGTGCTGCCATACTAACGCCTGTGTTCTTCTGTATTCTGTATTCTGTGCTGTCATTTTAATTCTAGTATTCTCTTGATCGGCCTCCAAAAGAAATATCAACAAATAATGTAAACGATGACCTGAAACTACTTCTATGCAAGAAATAATATACATGAGTTCTAGTACTTTTAAGGCGTTAATTTTTCTGCGGCTTGTGCCGAATTTAATGCTGGTTTTTTTCAGTCGAAAATGGAAGGTTTCTAAACGTGAACGCTTTCTTAACTTGTTATAGTGGAATCAGTGTTGCTTGAAAAACGGTTTAAGAATATAAATCATCTCTACTTTATGCAATGTGCCTGGTTGACGTTTTGACTGTGTTTCCGGCCATAGAATCGGGTAAGGGACAAAACCGGTCAATAAAAACCAGTATACAAAACAATCTTTAGCTCATTACCTCCTAGTGGCATTGAGCCCCTGCAACCAGGGCCTGTTATGTAAAATGATGTCAATGACACAAAATATTACAAATTTATATATCCAAATGTCCTGAAACATTTTTGACCTCCGCTACCAGAACGTGCAGCTCTTATCTAAAATAAAAAGTAACTTGCATAACTAGTTATATTATTATATTAAGACTATAATTATGTTAACTTACAATTTATCTATTGCCGTACGTATCTACCAACTTATTTACTAACTCACTTAACTGATCACGTATGGTTGACGGTGTGAAAATCTGCAGATAATGTACGTAACATACAAGTTTGAAATGATTCAAATCGCAGTACGAGCACTCGGGGATGTCCAAGTGCTTGCACTACGAATATATTTGCAGATGGAACATTAGTGATGAGGATGAAGTCGATTGACATTGGATTGACATTGTATCCTAGAGTTAAGAATATGTTGAGTTTGGTCAATTTCTTTAGTCTTAACATGAGTGTTTTCAAACTTCATTTGTTTTATATCTAATAGCATTTACCGTAATAAATTTTATTTAATATAGCATTTAACATTTTATTTAAAATAGCATTTATATAAATCTTATTTCAGTTTCATTTCTGTGATGAAAACCGGTTATTTTGAAATTATCAATGCTTACAAAAAAGGTTTATATCAAAGCTTACTTACTCAATTTAAGCATATTCAAACATTGTTGGCATACTCTTCTGTGTTTCTACACTGTTGGAATGAAAGAACCATGCACGCCACCGGAAAAAGCGCAATAATAGCAAGGGAAATGAGGAAATACCATCTAGTGATACTAAGCATAAATGAAGCAAGATGGACTGGTTTCGGAGAAGTGAAGATCAACACATGAGAGTCTGTACTGTATTCTGGTTCAGATGAACAACATCACAAAGGTGTAGGAAAATCATGTTGAGCCCTGAGACCAGGGAATGTCTAATCAAGTGAAATCCATTGAATTAAAGGATCATAAGTGCTAGATTCAACTCAAAATATGTGAAAACCACCATCATTCAGATCTACAGCCGTACAAACAAGGCAGATGAAGCGGAGAAGGATGAATTCTACGAACAACTGCAGAAAGAGATTGAGTCAACATCCAAGGGGGACATGCTGATCCTTATGGTAGACGCAAATGCCAAAGTGGGCTGTAACAACAAAAACAATGAGAAAGTTCTGGGGAAAGAAGGCTTAAGTATCATAAAAGAGAATGGTGAAAGACCTATGGAGTTATGTGAAGAAAATGATCTAGTGGTTGGAGGCACATTCTTCAAGCACAAAAACAATCACAAATACACATGGACCTCACCAAACAACAGAGACAAAAACCAAATGGATCACTTTATCATCAATGGCAGATACAGGAGGTCTCTCGCTGATGCACGAGCCATGAGAGGTGCAGATGCTGGAGCTGACTATGACCTTGTGGTCGGCAAAGTGAAGCTCAGGCTTTCAAGACAGAAACTCAAGAGCACCAGCAGAAGAGCAACATGCAACACCGCACTTTTAAAACAAAAAACACCCAAAAGCAATTCACACTAGAGTTGAAAAACAGGTTTGAATCATTGGAAGAGAGCATGGAAATAACAATGGAAGAGAGAATTTGGAAAGCTATAGACGATAGGAAGAAAATGAAAAATCAGATGAACTGTGCAATATCTGAGAATTCGTGTTATCAAACAACCGAAGTGAGATGGACAAGAGTGTAATGAAAAACATCGGACCTTATAAACGTAAAATGATAAATGGGCTCGCTGAAGAAGCGGAACATGCAGCACAAAATAATGACATGGGAACTCTGTACAGAATTAGGAAGCTATTGTGCAACAGGAAAAAGCAATCAGCAACTGGTGTGAGAGACAAAACTGGTAGGCTACTCATTGAAGAAGGTCAGATACTTCAAAGATGGAAAGAACACTTTAAAGAAGTATTAAACATTGAGAATGAATTTGACGAAAATGTAGAGGGAGATGAGTTTGGAATCGGTAATGTTGAAACCATCGAGGAAATCAACACCGCACCCTTCACAGAAGAGGAAGTGAAGATGGCAGTAAAAAAAGTTGAAGAGCAATAAAGCAGCAGAAGTAGATAACATCGGCGAGAAATGTTAAAAGCTGGAAGCGAGATCACATACAAGAGATTACTGCACATGTTCCAGAAAGTGAGAGAGGGCATCAATATGCCAAGTGACTGGAAGGAATCAATGATAGCTAAAGTATCAAAAAATGTGACCTTACTAAATGTGACAATAGAAGAGGAATATACCTGCTTTCCATACCCGGGAAAGTCTTCTGCAGAGTTGTTTTAGAAACAATCGGGAAAATAGTAGAAGAAAAACTGAGAAACGAGCAGGCAACATATAGAAAGAACATGGGACTGCTCAGCATACTTTCATACTTCGATATATTGTCGAACATTGCATTGAGTGGCAAGCATAACTGTACATTAACTCTATTGACTTCCATAAAGCTCTTAATAGCATCGACAGAGAGAAACTCTGGAAGATTTTGAAGTTTTATGTAGTTACAGATCTCTTCATAGAAATCATAATGGAAATGTATAGAGGACGTGGTAGTTGCATCATTAACAATGGGCAGACGTCAGAGTGGTTCTCTGTAAAAACTGGAGTTCGACAAGGCTGTGTGATATAAGGCTTCCTTTTCATTATTGTTATAGATTGGATCATGAGGAAAGCAACAACGGCAAAGAAAACAGGAATAAGATGGAAGTTTACCACCCGGCTTGAAGATTTAGACTATGCAGGCGATATCGCCCTCCTACCTACCAAGCACCAACATATGTAGGAGAAAACTGAAAAGTTATGTAAATATGCTGAAAACATCGGTCTCAAAATCAACACAGACAAGACCAAGATGTTGAGATTAAATCACAAGGAAAAGCACCCAATCGAGATCAAGGGCAGAAGTGCTGAAGACGTGGGCACCTTCACATACCTCGGTGCCATAATAAACATAACAGGAGGATCCACTGAAGATATCAAACATAGGCTGAGTCTAGCAAGAAATGTGTTTGCCATGCTTAACCCACTCTGGAAATCAAACGAATACAGTATATAACAGCAACGTAATGTCTCTGCCACTCTATGGAGAAGATATGTGGAAACTTAATGAAAATGATGTTACAAGATTGGAAATATTTCAGAGAAAATGTCTGAATAGGATTCTCCGTATCTTATGGCCCACAAAAATCACAAACAACGAGCTCTACCTTAGGATGAAGACCAATCCAGTAGGAGAGATCATAAGGTGCAGGAGATGGACATGGATCGCACAAACTCTGAGAATGCCGCAAAATGATAGCTGTAGAGTAACCTTAACATGGACACCAGAGCAAAAAAGTGAGGACGCCCGCGAACAACATGGCGGAGGAGTGCGGAAGTAGAAAGAAATGACCTGGGATGGCAAACATGGAACGAAGTTGGGAACATAGCAAAAGAATGAGAGAGATGGCGGAAGG
This sequence comes from Morbakka virulenta, assembly GCA_003991215.1. Lineage (NCBI taxonomy): Eukaryota > Metazoa > Cnidaria > Cubozoa > Carybdeida > Carukiidae > Morbakka > Morbakka virulenta. The sequence continues at coordinate 320,396 of RDPX01000126.1, forward strand.
TGTTTTCAAGCCTTATGAGCCGCCCATTGCTCTAAGAGGATAACTAACTAAGTAAGTATAATAGAGTATGATTATGCAAACAAAATTATTGTAACAGAGAAACTGGTACTCAAAAGCTTCGGGGTTATGGTAAGGCTCGAAGTGGGTACCTATCACATGATAAGATATGATGTGTTATAATTTACCAGGCAATCGCAACTGCGAAAAAATGGTATTGAATTTTAGGACTTGTACATTAGTTACGGGTAAAGAGTAAGAGTAATGATACTTTATTGGTTTCACAATAATTATCAAACTAGATTATAAAGCTTAACTTACCTGGCTGTTCTCAAACGACCATCGTAAAATCTCCTTGAGGGAAATGAACATATTTCTTCATGCATTCGGTATTGTGTATCTAGCAATAGTGGGTATTGCACTATTGCACAAGAAAAGGGCAATAATTATTGATATTGGTTGAATAAAGACCTCGGAGTTAATCATTATTATTATTATTATTTTTATTATTATTACGTCACAGTGGTCCCTTATTCTTCTTAAAATTACTAGCCTAGGGTTTCTTACGCAAAACATAAAAGATTTCAGAAACTTCATGAAAAAACAAAACTTAAATGTAACGCACATTATAAAAATCATTCACTAAGTTTCAATTACCCTGACCTATTTCAGTTACTATATGAGAAACAAAGAATGGATACAAGCAGGACGAATCGTTTAGTTGAAACAGAAGGTCTATAAAATACAGAGGTCTCCTTTTGAAATTTCAAATTGTATTTTTTTAGTTGTTGTTCTTGTTTTGTGTTAGTTAAATTTTAGAGTACTCTGTATATTATGGCGGTTGAATAAAAAGACGTTTAAAAAATATTATTATTGCTATTACTACTATTATTATTATTATTATTATTATTATTATTATTATTATTATTATTATTATTATTATGGGGGTAAAGTCTATGCGTCCAAGTTCGTGCCCCTGGATAACCTCTCTTTGTTGAGAGGTGAACCGAATATAGACAGTCCGGAAGTATTTCTGAGTTGTTGTTTGCGAATTCTCGTGTTGTTTCAATGAGTTTTCTGAAGAAAAAACCGACTGAAGGGAAACCTGGAAGTCCGAGGGTCTCTGACGACCCGCAGGAAAGAGTTCTTATCAGAACTGGGGAAGTTTCTAGGCCGGAGGCAAGTGAAAATGTTGAAAGTTCCAAGGATGGCAGTCGCACGGAGGAACCAATGGGTAGGAAGGGGTGGAAAGGAGAGAAAAGAGGCAAGATGGGACGGACTGGTTTGTTCAAAAGCAAATGGAGCCATTTTGAAAGGAAAGTACTTTGGGAATGTTTCGTGAGGAGTGGTGGTCGAAGGGCAGATGGCTACATTGGGAAAGTTAAGGAGATGTGGGATGGGAGAGATGTCAGTGTGAGGAGTGTTGCTAGTCTTCTTTCGCAGCTAAAGCAAATTGAAGCCAATGGGTTGTTGTCAGTCGTAGAACGCGGCGAGATTGAAAGAATGGTCAGAGAGGAAGCTTTAGTTGAGGAA
>RDPX01000126.1:324323-356949 GCA_003991215.1 Morbakka virulenta
CTTACAATCGGCTTTGAAACAAATATTGAAGTGAATTCGAAACGTAAATCAGAAAAATATGAATTTCTGCTAAGATTTCTAGGCAAAAATTATCAAAAAGTTATATTTGTCAATTTAAGCATTGGCGCGATAGGAGCAATCGGAAAGAGAACACATTCGGTAGCGAAGATGTTAGCGGAAATAAGTTACGATAAAAGCGAAATCTCATATATCATAAAGAAGATCATATGTGTGGTAATTCGAACCACATATTACATATTCTGTCAACGTAGTAAGACATGGAATCAGCCTCCCCTCCTTTATTGGTGACTACGTTACTCTGTGCGTCCCTGATACCATGCTTTGATAGTGAGTGGTATTTCTTGTAATGATGGTATGTATACACGGCATACAAATGTATTAAGTGATAACATGGAAAAATATACGCTTGAAGTTTAAAAAAAATATTATTGTTGTTGTTGTTGCTTTTTATCATATTTAGATGAAAAATTCTCCGTGGTCGTTGCCTGAATAGGGCAATTGTTTGGTTAATTTTCATGTAAATAGCAATCAACTTTCTCCAAAATCTTTCTAAAAAATTAACAAATTTCTCTTTCCATACATATATTATGCGTATGTCTTTAAAGTTAGCTACATACAAGAATTTTTAAATTACAACTTAAAGTCTACTTGAATAAAATTAAAAAGGCTTTTTTTTTTTTATTTTTACATTATACCTGTTAATTTGCTTAACTTTTGTGCTATTATCATTTAACCAGGAAGAGCTCGTATTTTGTGAAATTAGGAAATAGGAAAATCTTCAAGATTTGAATTTTTTAAAAAAGGGAAACTTAATGTATTTTTTATAAAAGATAACGTGTGCATCTAGCTGGATTTGAATTAGTGCCCTATCATGGGCACACGTCTTAACACCATAATCTTTATTGTTTGTCCTTCATCCCTTAATTTTTATTCACTTTCCACTAAAAGTTCATGAAGTGTTGTTGATTCTCAGTGTTTGACTTTTGTTGTGCCTTTTCCAAGACCCAACTGCATTCTTCTTCCACGTTTTACATTTTCAGCAGTGTGAAAAGTTAATTTCTTCATAATTTCACAACCAGGGCATCTGATAGTATGTGCTTCCCATATATGTTTATGTTCTATGTAGAGTGATGCAATGGGGGTCAGTTGGAGTAATAGAAAATAGACCTTTGTTTCTTATGATATAGCTGCAGTCAACGGTCTCCGATTTTTCTGCTGAACATCAATGACCATTGAGCGAAGAAACCTTAATTAATATAACTGTGTGCAGTAAACTAGTAGCCGGATGTATACTTAAAAAAACTTAAAAGAATAAGGAGGTTTCTGACATGCATAATAATGAACTTATAATTACATTCCAAAATTACACCAAGTGGACAAGTCGTTTGAGCAGCGGTATTACGAACCCACTTTTTCACTCATGCGGTGATTCCTATTACGCACCCCCAAAACGTAGTGTTAAAATTACGTGATTAACTAATAATCCTTGTGACACTGCTGTTACATATCTTTGAACTAGCCAAAGGTGAATAGACAAGGTCTCCTTTGGTTCACCGATGAAATGAGATAGGTTTTAGTTGACAACGTGAGCTTGTTTTGGTCGATCTCTAACTTTGATAGTTTTTTTAAACAAATGAAGAGTATTGTTGCCAGATTACGTGACCAAATACATCCAACATAACATCATGTGACGCTGCCTCCAGTTAAACCAGATTGCGCACTAACATGTGAATGTATTTTCCATTGATTCCGGTCTTTCGTTACAATATTAAGTTGGTCTAACATAATACTAACAGGTATATCTGAAGAATCAAAGGGGTTTTTTTGCTCAATTACTAGTTTTAAACAGCGTACTCTGTATCTAATATCCGTACACAGCTTGAAGAGCATATGGACTTTTTCACTTGACTTTCCAGTCCACTTACTGTCTTTCATAGAATATCAAGTATTCGAGTGTTTTTTATAAAACTCCAACATGAACCTTTTGATTGAAGTTGTTGGGTAATCTTGATCACGTTCTTCACTTAGTGGAGCACGCTACCCACCACACCCCATAAAAATAGTTCAATGCTATATCTAACCCAGATCTTTTCGTATTCTAGAGCCCTGCTTAATTGTTTATTTATATATATGTCAAAAGCATTCACAGGGCATGAATTACCAAATTTAAGCAGGCAAATGTTCGGCAATTTTTACCTTATTAATAAATTTCAACACTCGAAGATTTTTAACTATTTTTTTTTTTAGTATTTTTACCAAGATTGTTTACTTAAGTATTTTTTTACGTAAACATTTTTACTTAGCATTTATTAACAATATTTTCACTAAGTGTTTATTACTCAGTATTTTTAGTTAAAACTAAGTAACTTTTTAAATTTTCGAGTACAGGACAATATTGGTTGGCAATGCTCAACAAAGATGAATGCTTGAAAAATATTCATTAGACACTTAGTTTGTGCCTGCGGCTACTACTTCTTCTTGGAATTTTCTTTTCAAGCTATCTGAGCATTTTTAAGCACAGTGGGCGCTTACTGAACACATGTTTCTTTTCTTGACTAGACATGGCTGCTACCAGACCTTAAGACCTTGTAAAATTAACAATGATCTTATTTCAGAAGGGCAATTAATAACTTACTCAAGTAAATATCTATTTCAGAACTTCCCCATTAATAGGGAGCCCTGAAAGCCCTGATTCCGTACATTCACACTCTGTATTGGGTAACTGTTTCACTCTTCAGTAGATCTACCTTTTAAAAAATTTGTTCTTTCCAAAATCACGACCTTTGAGGCATTTGGTGTAGCAACCTGGATCAATTGCCTGACCTACCTTGCGTTATCTAGATCACTCTGTATCGTCCATCATATAACATGCAAGAGTTTCACAATAGCTTGCGACAGGCCAAACACTGTTCTCAAGCCCTCTTGTATCAGTTTACGAGTCATACGTGTCAGCTCCTTTTTCAACAATGCATTTCTAAATGACCCTACTACACATTCATACTTGCATTCACTATTTAATGAATCTAATCATCCAGTTACACCACAAAAAATGATAAGTAATTTTAAATTGACACTTCTGCTTTTTGCACTTCAATACTACAAAGCAGCCCTGAACGGCTGTAATGGGGGTCTATTATTAGGTGTCAAACATCCCTTGCATTGGGTATGTTTTAATGAGGCCCAAGTTAAATGATGGTCTATATTTTGTGGACAGCTCATATTTGTTAGAATAACCTTCCAGGGGGTTTACAAGTTGAACGAGTTTTTTTGTCATATACATTTCAAGAAAGACTAAAAAACCCCAAAACAGTCGTACTGTCGTTCTTAAAAGCACTAATATCACGAGTGGAAGGTAAGGAGATAGATGAGGATTTTCACGATTTCTCTGTGTTATGAAAAAGCAGGCGAATAGAAACCCGATCACATCTCTGAAGCGTTCGCAATAAAACCATGTTAAGACTCGCAAAATCTAATTTAATTTAATATTCGTGTCACCCTGACAGGGGAAGGAAGAACAAGCTCTGTCAACTATACAGAACATATAGCAAAATAATATTTATAGCATTCTCAACATTAAAAATATAAAGAGACAAAACCTTTCTATCCTTTTGCAACACTTGGCACATCGTTGTTTGATTTGTCATTAGTGAAATTGACTTTGTACAAAATTTACCTTAGTTTACCTCACGCTACTTCATGTTTTACGACTAAAAGAGATGCTGTAGTTAGGAAAAAGTTGGTAAGGGCAAAGTAAGAAATATAGACAAATTAAGGCGTCCTAGCAAAAGTATTTAAAAGCCGCTGGGATCCTCGTTTTGTCATTGATTTCACATTTGTTTCCCCAACTCCCAAACTTACAACAACAACGCTTTCAATTCCGAGACTTGTGGTACATAAGGTAGTCGCAGATTAAAAGTACTCAAGGTAACAACAGCGATGAGAAAGTGACAGAAGAGGTGGTTAATGCGACCTCAGCTGTAAGTGAAAACCCCTTCTGATTTGAATTAAAAGCATCACGATAATAACTACACGCTTTTTTTTATAAGCAACATCTTATAAGCAACGCCAGGCTCGAAATTTACGAAATTTTAAGCAACAACCCAGGCTCGTTTCGTGTACCGTACAAAATTATTTTTGAGAAATTCTATTTTCTACTCAACAGAAGAATATCTTCGATAAAAACAAGTTAAAAATCCTAAAAACCAATAGAATATAGTAGAATGATATCTTTTAGTTCTTTTGCCTCTTCGACATTTTAATGACGTCATGTGTCTGGCGCCATGTTCATGTACCAATACAGATGTTCATCTTTAAATAAAACTATTCCTTATAGAGGGGAGGAGGGGGAAAACGTCCTTCTTGTCTAAAGGGGGAGGGGCTACACTGCTTTTTGGAGTTCAAACAAAAAAGAAGTGGAAATGTTAAGCAACAGCTAAGCAACTAGTTAGGCTGGTTTCCTGCAAAAGCTAAGCAACAGCGAGCCTGAGTCAAAATATTGAGTTGCTTATAAAAAAAAGCGTGTAGTAAATACAACCAAACAATTATAAGTGGTTATGTTTTTATAATAAAAAAGAAGTCCACTTCAAATAGCGTTACATAATTCTAATTTTAGATTCCGCATCTCCATCTCTAAGTCGTTTTTATTTACCCTTCGTCCGGAGAGTTTTAAGACAGAGCAGTGCAAATAAATGAATAGTTTTGATAAAAAATACAGTTGGAAAATGAATCGACATAAAAAAAGTGTAAACAGAAAATTCCATGGTATATAACAATACAAACGTAATGGATGATTTGATTTTTGCATCGATGGGTCAACATAAAAAAACCCTCAACCAACAACAAAAATCATGGCACCTGGGCACAATGTCTTACATGTACAACGTTAGTATAATTGTAGAATCGCAAGGAAATAAAAACTCTATCTAATAGTGGTCATAGAAAAACATATCTTATGGGATGTATATACAATATGAAAGCATATGTAAATTATGTTACATTAAGACTAAAGTAAATGTAAATAGCTTCCTCTGAAAAGTGCGCTTACACTAAGAATTTGGGGAAATACGTTCATTAATCGTTAAAAAAATTATGAAGTAATCATGAGTTTTTTGGTAGCTTGTGAGTGTTGGCTTTGGCTAACGCAAATATAATTTTAGATGGGTTTCTTTAGTTTGGCGAAATTGTGCCCCCAAAAGACCAACAAAAATGTCATTACTGACGATGTCAGATCAAGGGCAAAACTCAGTTTTTAAAATGGTCAATTAAAGACGAAAATAAAAATATACAAAATTGTCCAAAACGTAGAAGAACCCAAAGTCTACAAAAAACACATTAAACAATAAAATTTCAGTTTAAAAAATTGTGTATCAAAAATGAAATAAAAAATAGTGCATCTACTCACCTCTACTTGTTTCCAGAAGTGAAGCGAATATTCTCTCATACAATGACATACCAAAGCCATAAGCAAGTGCTCTCTGAGCAGAAAAATACAACGAGAAAATTAAAATTGTGAGCTTTTATCACTACCCTATCCTAAAAATATTTACATACCACCTAACCACTGAAACACACGTACTATGCTAAAAACTATTTCACAAAATCAAAAAATTCCATAAAATTCAGAAACGTTTTAGTCAAAGAATGTCTTCCATGATAATAGAAAGCCAGTTTTCAACGAAATATAAGTATCCCCATCTGATGGTTAAAAACCCCTTTTAAAAGCTATTGTAAGTATTACCTGGCAAAATTTTGAGATAGTGCTTCCAAGAAGACACCTTGTCGTCCATGGCACACCAAGGAGTAGGTCACCAAACAATAATAAAACTATATTTATGTCTTTGATACAATGACCAAAAAGAAAAACAAAAAAGGAAAAAGTTGTTTCAAAAACTCCCTATTGATAAGAAAACCAAACAGTTATATAAGCAGCAAAAATGCTTCATGGGCACAAAGGATGTGAATTTGTTTTCTCCATTTTGATTCTGTTTTTAAGACCTTTGAAGAAATTCAAGAGGATTATCAAATGATATAAATTGATCAAGTCAAAAGTGAACTGCAATGTGGTAAAAACATAGAAATATATTTCGAACTACTCGTTCATCATCAGTCTACTGTATAAAAGCATCAAGCAAAATGTTCCAAATTTATATTTAANTTCTTTTGCCTCTTCGACATTTTAATGACGTCATGTGTCTGGCGCCATGTTCATGTACCAATACAGATGTTCATCTTTAAATAAAACTATTCCTTATAGAGGGGAGGAGGGGGAAAACGTCCTTCTTGTCTAAAGGGGGAGGGGCTACACTGCTTTTTGGAGTTCAAACAAAAAAGAAGTGGAAATGTTAAGCAACAGCTAAGCAACTAGTTAGGCTGGTTTCCTGCAAAAGCTAAGCAACAGCGAGCCTGAGTCAAAATATTGAGTTGCTTATAAAAAAAAGCGTGTAGTAAATACAACCAAACAATTATAAGTGGTTATGTTTTTATAATAAAAAAGAAGTCCACTTCAAATAGCGTTACATAATTCTAATTTTAGATTCCGCATCTCCATCTCTAAGTCGTTTTTATTTACCCTTCGTCCGGAGAGTTTTAAGACAGAGCAGTGCAAATAAATGAATAGTTTTGATAAAAAATACAGTTGGAAAATGAATCGACATAAAAAAAGTGTAAACAGAAAATTCCATGGTATATAACAATACAAACGTAATGGATGATTTGATTTTTGCATCGATGGGTCAACATAAAAAAACCCTCAACCAACAACAAAAATCATGGCACCTGGGCACAATGTCTTACATGTACAACGTTAGTATAATTGTAGAATCGCAAGGAAATAAAAACTCTATCTAATAGTGGTCATAGAAAAACATATCTTATGGGATGTATATACAATATGAAAGCATATGTAAATTATGTTACATTAAGACTAAAGTAAATGTAAATAGCTTCCTCTGAAAAGTGCGCTTACACTAAGAATTTGGGGAAATACGTTCATTAATCGTTAAAAAAATTATGAAGTAATCATGAGTTTTTTGGTAGCTTGTGAGTGTTGGCTTTGGCTAACGCAAATATAATTTTAGATGGGTTTCTTTAGTTTGGCGAAATTGTGCCCCCAAAAGACCAACAAAAATGTCATTACTGACGATGTCAGATCAAGGGCAAAACTCAGTTTTTAAAATGGTCAATTAAAGACGAAAATAAAAATATACAAAATTGTCCAAAACGTAGAAGAACCCAAAGTCTACAAAAAACACATTAAACAATAAAATTTCAGTTTAAAAAATTGTGTATCAAAAATGAAATAAAAAATAGTGCATCTACTCACCTCTACTTGTTTCCAGAAGTGAAGCGAATATTCTCTCATACAATGACATACCAAAGCCATAAGCAAGTGCTCTCTGAGCAGAAAAATACAACGAGAAAATTAAAATTGTGAGCTTTTATCACTACCCTATCCTAAAAATATTTACATACCACCTAACCACTGAAACACACGTACTATGCTAAAAACTATTTCACAAAATCAAAAAATTCCATAAAATTCAGAAACGTTTTAGTCAAAGAATGTCTTCCATGATAATAGAAAGCCAGTTTTCAACGAAATATAAGTATCCCCATCTGATGGTTAAAAACCCCTTTTAAAAGCTATTGTAAGTATTACCTGGCAAAATTTTGAGATAGTGCTTCCAAGAAGACACCTTGTCGTCCATGGCACACCAAGGAGTAGGTCACCAAACAATAATAAAACTATATTTATGTCTTTGATACAATGACCAAAAAGAAAAACAAAAAAGGAAAAAGTTGTTTCAAAAACTCCCTATTGATAAGAAAACCAAACAGTTATATAAGCAGCAAAAATGCTTCATGGGCACAAAGGATGTGAATTTGTTTTCTCCATTTTGATTCTGTTTTTAAGACCTTTGAAGAAATTCAAGAGGATTATCAAATGATATAAATTGATCAAGTCAAAAGTGAACTGCAATGTGGTAAAAACATAGAAATATATTTCGAACTACTCGTTCATCATCAGTCTACTGTATAAAAGCATCAAGCAAAATGTTCCAAATTTATATTTAATTTACAAGTGAAAAAATCCTATGGGAGTACATAAACAAAAGAATAAAGAGTAAAAGGGAGGACATAATAAAATCCTTGTATATGCCAAAGTAATTAGCGGATTCCTTAACAAATTATCTAAATTTAATAAATACTATAATTCCCAAGACCATTAGCAAATGGTAACAATGGATGAATATCCTAAAGTACTGTCATTAGATTTTGATAAGTAGCTGCCTGCTCCTGAATTCATCCTTGGTGTTTAGGGCTGGTTTAATTTCCCTTATGTGGAGTGCCTCTAGTGTTTCTAAATGGTCTTGTCCTTTGATTGTTGAGTCGACGATCTCAAGGTTGTCAAAGTCAGCTTCACGTCTACAGCAGTTCCAAAAATGTGTTTTTACTGGCCNNNATAAATTGATCAAGTCAAAAGTGAACTGCAATGTGGTAAAAACATAGAAATATATTTCGAACTACTCGTTCATCATCAGTCTACTGTATAAAAGCATCAAGCAAAATGTTCCAAATTTATATTTAATTTACAAGTGAAAAAATCCTATGGGAGTACATAAACAAAAGAATAAAGAGTAAAAGGGAGGACATAATAAAATCCTTGTATATGCCAAAGTAATTAGCGGATTCCTTAACAAATTATCTAAATTTAATAAATACTATAATTCCCAAGACCATTAGCAAATGGTAACAATGGATGAATATCCTAAAGTACTGTCATTAGATTTTGATAAGTAGCTGCCTGCTCCTGAATTCATCCTTGGTGTTTAGGGCTGGTTTAATTTCCCTTATGTGGAGTGCCTCTAGTGTTTCTAAATGGTCTTGTCCTTTGATTGTTGAGTCGACGATCTCAAGGTTGTCAAAGTCAGCTTCACGTCTACAGCAGTTCCAAAAATGTGTTTTTACTGGCCCATCTTTTCGCCCTCCATGTTCCTTAAAGCGTGTGATGACATGTCGACCTGTTTGGCCAACATAGCAGGGATTACAGCCTGGACATTGAATTTTGTATATCACATTGCTTTTCAGTTCTTTCTTGATACTTGGTTTCAAGCGAAACCATCACCTTGTCATCGTTTAAGCGAACGTCTTTTAGCTGGTCCACAGTATGCTTGGTTGAACAATTGAACAATATCCTCATGATATAAATTGAATCAAAAGCAAAACAATTCTCTGCTATTAGATTTTCTCCACAACGGGAGTTGCCACTTCTTGGTGTTATTTTGGTTCAGTAAAAGAATGGTAGAAATAAAACACAGAGTCACGTTAGAGAGAGGAAACGCTCTGTGTATATGCGTATGTGCGTGTTTTTGTGTTTAGAGATATAAGAAAACTATCCCGGGTCAGGCAGGGGAAAAATAAACTGTGCCTTGAGTCTTCCCACAATTAAACTATGCAAAGACTTTTTAAGGAAAATTTAGTAGGTCTTGCCCTACCAAAAGGAAAAGAAAAGAGTTCAGTTTCTGCAGAATACTGCCCAAAATAATACCATTAAAATGCTGAATGAGATTTGATAAGGGGGGCAACCTCTAAAATACATTAAAAGTAAGTGGACTAAAGGAATGTAATTTCAGGCAAAAATGGTGACTCTAGTGAAGATAAAAAGATACCTAAAATAAAATACCAAGTATAAAAACAGACTATTATGTTACACTGCAAAGTGTTTATGCAGTTTCTGTGTTCCGAGTTTCAAAACCCATCCAGAAAAAAGCGCCAGAAGCAATAACTAACCTGAGAAAAATATGCCAATTTATAAAAACAGGCAAAAATAAATTTGTTTCAAGGTGGTCTAAACCACTACGTTGTGGCTAAATGCAGTGAGCGGATTTGAACGAAAATCTGCCATGGGTTTTAGGTTGTTTTTCATAAATTGGATTTTTCTATTGATTATAATGTCCGATGGCTTTTACTTTTTTGCAAAGTTCCAAAGTTTTTTGCCCAGGGTTCCATTTCCCAGGTGGTTAGTGCATTTGGACTGTGTCTCTTTGTGTAAATACACAAAACGCTGACCCACGGGTTATTTAAGTCCTCAAGTTTCTGTAAATAAATCCAAAAGGGGAAGGAAAAAGAGAGCTAACTACGAGAAGATGTAATGAAATGACAAAGAATAGCAAAGAAAAAAAGGGGAAACACACTTATGCGCATACGAATAGGCAGAAAGGCAATGGCATTTTTTTGGCTTTAGACATACGTTAATGCACTACTCTACTGGGAAATGAAGAAAAGTACTAACAAAGGCAAATATCCTGCACGAAACTTCCCTGGATATTTGAAGCAGAACGTGCATTATGGATCCGATAAAGTTATTAAAGCATTTTTACTGTCAGACAATAAAAACAGATGGACTGTTATTGTAAAATAGCCAAAAAAAAGCAAAGTCAACAAAAACAACCCATCAAATGAAAAATACAGAACTTACGCGAGAGAGTACAGTTGCTGGCAACTGTGCGTGATCACCAACCAAAACAAGTTTCGAAGCTCCATACTGCAGAGGTATTAATGCTTCTGGCTCACAGCATTGGCCTGCCTGCAAATCAAACCATATGAAATAATGGTCTAACTTTATTTACAATGAAAAGGCAAACATAAAAATAATATAGTCTGTTGCGACTTTAATATTCCAAAAATAAATAAAAATATGGCACTTTATAAAAACAGGCAGAAATAAATTTGTTTCAAGGTGGTCTAAATCGCTACGTTGTGGCTAAATGCAGTGAGCGGATTTGAACGAAAATCTGCCATGGGCCTTAGGTTGTTTTTCATAAATTGGGTTTTGCTACTGTCTATTGTCTTATCTAACAGTTTATTGCATCTTTTGCCACTTGTTTCTCACAATTTCTTCATGGTTATGCAGTTATTGTAGCTTCTTGTTATAAAAATTCTTATGAACGTAGTTTCTTTCTTTGGGCAGCTAGGTCGATGAACCTTGTGTGCTTTCCTTCATCAGATGGTCTGAGGTTTTTAAGTCTAAGGTCAGCTCTTATTTTTTTATCTAACTACTCTTACCTCTTGTCTTCTCTTCTTTTTTCCTTCTTTTTACAGTTTCATTAACTCAGTGGTTCTCTGCCTTGCATGGTTCTTCATATATATATATATACATATATATATATAATATATATAATATACATGCAGGGTGTCTCAGTGTAAACTTGACCCATCTACACTCTCATAACTTATGGACCCGACAAGAAAGGCAAGAAAGCTCAGAATTTCCAAAAAGCTGTTTCCTAAATCTAATTAAATAAACAATATTGGATACAAAGCTTGAATAACGAAATTCAAATCAAATTCATTTCGCTCGAATGCTTCTTCGCTAGTACTCGAATGACCATTAAGGGAATTCATATTCAGCTTCTTTTTGTAGAAAAACAGAAGATGTGTATTGCTTTTAATTGTTTTAGAAGGTCAATCACAACAACTGACAGTATTTCTCGATCCTCATCCCCCCCCCTTTTGATAAAAACTCTTTTTTTGGGGGGGGGGTTCTTAAATGTATCTTATATCTTATTTCAGTCAAGTCCCAGTTAAAAAGCTTTCCATCAAAATAAACGAAATTTTAATTGCGAAATTTAAATCTAATTAGTAAGATTTTGATAAGAAAAAGCTTCTGCACTGTATTGAGTTTGCTATTAGTAACAGTTCAGGCAACGGAGCATGATCACTATCGAAACGAGCTGAGGAAACAAAATGAGTTCGTGAACCAGAACAAGTGCGCATACCAAATGCACGTAGAGAATTATTCCAGTAACTCTTTTTTCTGTGTCGCGCTCTCTACGATTCTGTGAATGAATTTGTAGTTAGATAAATTTCTTTATTCATCCTACAATTTTTTTTACTTTTTTTAGTTTTATCGTCATTTTCCCCCAGCAATTGGGGCTCAGACGGTGCCCTTCAGAGGGACTTTGATTTAGCAGTGATTTGGCAGTGAGGAATTTCTTGGCCAGATGCTTTTCCTGACGCCAATGGCTTTTTTTCTTTGTAAATTCTCCTCGACAGCTCGAGGAATATTCATCCTACAATGGTAGGACCCAATTGTAGAACAGAAATTGTAGATATCATTGTACAAAGCAATTTTTGAATTGCTCAGCTTGTATAAATATCCGTAATAAATTAATAAATAAAAAAGGTAGTAATATGTTTCCTGGACAACGGGAAAACACGACATTTTGTGTTTTTTGTGTAACCAAAGCCTCTCAGTTGTTTTACGCACTGATTGAAATAAAAAAAATCCTGCAACTTACCTCGTCAATAATTACACAAGAAAACAAGACTTGAGACCTAAGGAATACAAAATATAGAACCAGAATTCATTTACATGTTAACGGTGATCGATCCATTGCAGGACTATTTCCAAAACTTAACCACGTAGCAATAAGTCAAAATCTACAGCCTCAGCATTCGAATATGCTATTAGTAATGACATCGAAGAAATATTGGTTGCCTCAATAGGGAAAAAGGGCAACTATAAAAGAATATGATAAAAACGATATATTATTGAGCTTAAGTAATTTAACGGAAAGAATTACGGAAGGAATCAAATTAGAAACTAAATAGAAGTTATTCATCGTGTGTTCTTCATGCCGATTCGCTAGTAAATTTTCAAGTTCAAGACCAAAATAGCAAATCAAAAATCTGATCTTCTTTATATGTTTATTGACGAAGTTTGTCTAAGGTATGTATAACTATTAATGAGGTGGAGGTAAATTTAATTGCCCTTGTAACACTAACAAAAAATAATTACACATACAAGAGGCATTCGATTACTTTATATTTCCTTCATTAAGGCTGCTCAACATGCGTTCAATTCAATTATTCAAGCGATTATTTGAGAAGGTCGCGAATTTAAGACGGACCACTCTTTTTTCAAAGTTTTTCGTGATTTTACTTATTTATCTTTGTTTTTTCCTGTTTATCTTTGTTTTCTTTCCTGTTTATCTTTGTTTTCTTTCCTGTCTTTCTTTGTTTTCTTTCCTGTTTATCTTTGTTTTCTTTCCTGTTTATCTTTGTTTTCTTTCCTGTCTTTCTTTGTTTTCTTTCCTGTTTATCTTTGTTTTCTTTCCTGTTTATCTTTGTTTTCTTTCCTGTTTATCTTTGTTTTCTTTCCTGTCTTTCTTTGTTTTCTTTCCTGTTTATCTTTGTTTTCTTTCCTGTTTATCTTTGTTTTCTTTCCTGTTTATCTTTGTTTTCTTTCCTGTTTATCTTTGTTTTCTTTCCTGTTTATCTTTGTTTTCTTTCCTGTTTATCTTTGTTTTCTTTCCTGTTTATCTTTGTTTTCTTTCCTGTTTATCTTTGTTTTCTTTCCTGTTTATCTTTGTTTTCTTTCCTGTTTATCTTTGTTTTCTTTCCTGTTTATCTTTGTTTTCTTTCCTGTTTATCTTTGTTTTCTTTCCTGTTTATCTTTGTTTTCTTTCCTGTTTATCTTTGTTTTCTTTCCTGTTTATCTTTGTTTTCTTTCCTGTTTATCTTTGTTTTCTTTCCTGTTTATCTTTGTTTTCTTTCCTGTTTATCTTTGTTTTCTTTCCTGTTTATCTTTGTTTTCTTTCCTGTTTATCTTTGTTTTCTTTCCTGTTTATCTTTGTTTTCTTTCCTGTTTATCTTTGTTTTCTTTCCTGTTTATCTTTGTTTTCTTTCCTGTTTATCTTTGTTTTCTTTCCTGTTTATCTTTGTTTTCTTTCCTGTTTATCTTTGTTTTCTTTCCTGTTTATCTTTGTTTTCTTTCCTGTTTATCTTTGTTTTCTTTCCTGTTTATCTTTGTTTTCTTTCCTGTTTATCTTTGTTTTCTTTCCTGTTTATCTTTGTTTTCTTTCCTGTTTATCTTTGTTTTCTTTCCTGTTTATCTTTGTTTTCTTTCCTGTTTATCTTTGTTTTCTTTCCTGTTTATCTTTGTTTTCTTTCCTGTTTATCTTTGTTTTCTTTCCTGTTTATCTTTGTTTTCTTTCCTGTTTATCTTTGTTTTCTTTCCTGTTTATCTTTGTTTTCTTTCCTGTTTATCTTTGTTTTCTTTCCTGTTTATCTTTGTTTTCTTTCCTGTTTATCTTTGTTTTCTTTCCTGTTTATCTTTGTTTTCTTTCCTGTCTTTCTTTGTTTTCTTTCCTGTTTATCTTTGTTTTCTCTCCTGTTTATCTTTGTTTTCTTTCCTGTTTTTCTTTGTTTTCTTTCCTGTCTTTCTTTGTTTTCTTTCCTGTTTTTCTTTGTTTTCTTTCCTGTTTATCTTTGTTTTCTTTCCTGTTTATCTTTGTTTTCTTTCCTCTTTATCTTTGTTTTCTTTCCTGTTTATCTTTGTTTTCTTTCCTGTTTATCTTTTTTTCCTGTTTATCTTTGTTTTCTTTCCTGTTTATTTTTGTTTTCTTTCCTGTTTATCTTTTGAAGGTTCATGTATTTCATAACATACGACCCATTCAAACAATTTTGAAAAACATCTACACTGTATGACATTACAAAATATTGTGTATAAATTTTATACAAAAAAAATATTACTTTTTTGTTACTTACAATGATGAACCCAGAAATAGTGACCTGGAATCCAAAAAGCTGCTGTATTATAAAAAACATTCAACAAGTTGCTTAAGTGAAAAGACTAAATGATATTCACTTTTTAAAAAAATCACTTTTCTTAGTAACTACCCAAAAATATACATCTAAATAATTGTTAAAATTTCAAAATAAACTACCAGTGCAAAATGCAAAATACTATGCATGAGGTTATTAGTCACTAAGATTTACATAAAGAGCGACATGACAAGCGACCCGTTTGGAAGGATTATGCGATCGGCCATTTCTGTAGCAGCGGAACGAGGCACTTCAGGACCCTGTGTGACGGCAAACAAACACTTCAAAGTTTATATTCTTAAATTTTATCTTTTTTTTTCTTGCCCAAAACTAACATTTTTTTTTCAATTAAAAAATCACCTCTTAAGGGACCATTATGGAAATAAGGTCAGTTTGACCTTTTAATGTTATCCCTGCCACTTCAATTAGGGGTGATTTTTTTTTCTGTCATTATTTTTATTTTAATTCAAATTGTAATATTTTTATGCAACATACTTTTTAGTATTAATTCGTGCAAAAGTTTGTAAATTAACTTTAAATTGTAATTTATTAACTTTCTAGGCCTTTCTTTTTTTAAACATTTGTAAACATTTTTCATTTTATGTTTGTGGCAAATAAAAACTAACTTACTTACTTAACAATAAATTTCTCCTACATTATTCCTCCCCAGCCATTATTTTTCAGTCACCAAACCAGATATAAACTACCAGTAAATACCCTGTCATAAAAGTCAATATTACTTACTGTCCACTGCTTATTAAGTTCTAATATTGCGCTGATGGTCGTGTGCAGTTATACATACCGTTCGTTTCGTTTAATATTCGATATCAAATCCCTTGATCCTGAGCTACTTAACGTACAGCAGATAATATTTGCATAATTCAGAACATCTCGCTTTATCTGTGTTTCAACTTCTCTCCTTGTTTGTTTTTTCTTAGTATCTTTTATTAATGCTTCGTATTTTCTCTGTTTTTCAACCTTTTCCTTCATCTTTTCATTTAACTGAAATCAAAAACAAAGATTTTTATATTAATTAATGAGCGTGTCCAAACTCGTCAGCTAAAGTTTTCTGAAAGAAATAAAGTTTAAAGTTTTGCCCATTAAATGATAAAAATTTAGTATCTTTATCTCTGTCCTTAGTTTCTATGTTTATACAAGCCACTTCAATAAAAATTACTATTATAAATGTGCTAGGGGTAAAATAATTTCAAAATGCTACTTGTACTGATAACTGGTTATCGTCTTCTTTGAAGCTTTTTAAGACAAACATTTGCTTTATCAGGTGTAGCAAACTTTATTCTTGACTGTGTATTCAGTCGATGCATTCAGCAACTCCGCATATTTGATCTCTATAGCATATAGGTCTCTATAGTATTGACTGGTGACTATGGAATAGCGTAGCTTCTTTGTGTGTGGCGTATTTTCTGCACGGCAAATATGTTCGAAAAGAAATCAAAACAAAAAAACTCCTACTGAGAAAACCCAGCTTAATTTGGTAGACATTTTAAGGACAAGAAAGAGGAGGATAGTAAGGAAGGTTTTGTTTATCTGTAAAGAGTATCAAGTAAACACTAAAATAAAAATAATATTTTATCTTCTTTTAGAAACAAAGAGTTACACAACCTTTGACGTTTTCGAAGTTATATCACAAGATAATGTTTGATTTCAAATTACTTACAAATCTATAAAATATCAAAATTTATGCCTCTTTAGACTGTAAAAGAGCGTGTAATAATGGTAATTGTTTTTTCATTTTAGATTATACAAGCACGAAATACCAAGTACGCGCTCTCTCTCTCTCTCGGCCTCTCTGTCTGTCTGTCTCTCTCTCCCTCCTCTTAGTTGACACTATTTTTGCTTTCACTTTTTGCTTTAGATTATGGATTGTTAAAAATATGCTTACCTCTTTCCTTTTTTCAGGTTCGCTACTCATCCTTAACTGTGAACATAGCTTGTCCAGTGCTTTAATTTCATCCATCAACTTTTTACTCATAGCTTCTGCTTGATGGGACAAGAACATATACGAACGTTTCATCAATTCTTTTTGTACAAAAAACTGAAACGAGTGTCTCTTTGTTTGATTATGCATTTTGGCTTCCTTCCCGATTCGCACCAGATTGAAGTCACCACAATTATAACCTAGAAAAAAAAGGGTTTTGCAAAAATTAAATAGTAGACGATAGCAAAGGTTCTGTAAAATTATGTGTCTGCCATCGTGGTACTCTTTAATGTGTGCATCCGTCAGGTAAAGGGTCAATAAAAAGGTTTATTATGAAACATTTTTTTAATACAAGAAAACCCAAAACCCAAAATAACACACACAAACACACACCCTCTTTCTCTTTCATTCTTTCACTCTCTCTCTCTCTCTAAAGAGGTAAAGAAGATTAAAAAACTTTGGAAAATGGAAAGTTGCATTTCAGCGGATGTAGAACATGCAAATCACTTGAAAATTTTGAAATTTATGGCCTCAGAGGAAGCCATGGATGTAAGAGCTTTATCATGTCATGAGTCGTACTGCTTTTTGCCGCCTTCATTACACACCAAAGAATTCAAGAAGATGAAATCATGGTCTCCTTTGATGTCACATCATTATATACAAGCATCCCGATTGACGACACCTTACGAATTGTAGAGGACCTTCTTGAACATGATGATTCATTGCCATCAAGAATCACACTGAAACCTTCAGATATCCTGGACCTACTACGAGTACTTCTCACCAACACATGCTTCCTCTTCAACAATGACATCGACACATGAACCAACGGTGTACCCATGGAAGCCCCCACATCGTCGGTTATTGCTGAAATATTCATGCAAGCATTTGAAGCCGCAGCATTATCAACAGCATAGCAAGGGCGAAATGTCTGGGAAAGGTACGTCGATGATGTCTTTGCAATCATTAAAAAGGATCACCTGCAAGGTTTCTTTGAACACATCAACAGCCTACACTCAAATATCATATTCACCATGGAGAAAGAAGAACAAAGAGAAATACCCTTCCTGGATGTCTTAGTAAAGAGGCAGGCAGATTGCAGCATTTCCGTCACCATCTACAGAAAACCAACCCACACGGACCAGTACCTCAATAATGCATCAAACCATCCAGTCTCAGCTCGAAATATTCTCATCACCACTCTGTTTGGAAGAGCAAGAAGCATTATTTCTAACCCACATGACCTCAGAAAAGAAGAAAGACACCTTCAAAGGGTTCTCTTATCCAATGGATACTACGCTAAGGATGTCCAGAGAGCCTTACACAGAACCACTGGACCTAATCATAAGATAAAGAACCCCTGAAACGTATACGTCTGCCTTACATGAAGAATACCAGTGAACATCTAAGACGAGCCCTCCGACAACACAACATTCAATGCTCCTTCTTAACAATANTGCATCAAACCATCCAGTCTCAGCTCTAAATATTCTCATCACCACTCTGTTTGGAAGAGCAAGAAGCATTATTTCTAACCCACATGACCTCAGAAAAGAAGAAAGACACCTTCAAAGGGTTCTCTTATCCAATGGATACTACGCTAAGGATGTCCAGAGAGCCTTACACAGAACCACTGGACCTAATCATAAGATAAAGAACCCCTGAAACGTATACGTCTGCCTTACATGAAGAATACCAGTGAACATCTAAGACGAGCCCTCCGACAACACAACATTCAATGCTCCTTCTTAACAATATTATAACCATAGGTCAAATCTTGGTGTTTTGATATTAACATTCAGAATGTCTGAAATTCGAAGGCTCATAAGAATAATATAAAAAAAGCCATACACATTCTGCAGCAGGGGTGTCAAAACGTTTTGATTTTAACAAAACTGACTAAACAAATAAGTAAACGTCCTTAGCAAATAAATAATTAATTAATAAAATAAACAAATATCAAATAAATAATTAAAAACAAAAAATAATGAATAAAATAATTAATTAGACACTGAAAAACTGAACAACAATCATACGAAGCTATGGCTTTAAAGCCCTTTTTCTCTGAAAATTTATTGTCGTAAAGGAAAATTAAAAAGTTATGTTTACTGTTACTTAATAATACTAAAAATGTACAAAATATTAAATACCCTGTTGGAATTCAGTAAATTGTATCTTCTGTAATAGTTTAGTAAGCATTTTAAATTTCCACCTCAAAAAAGCTAAATAACCCTTGGGTTTTCATCCACCTCTTGATCTTCAATTCATTGGCCCCTGGATATTCCTAATAATCACTTTATAGAACCTCAGTCTTTTATAGAACCTCAGTCTTTTCTTATCACACACAAAAAGAAACATTCTGTGATTCTACTAGATGTATTTGTATTCAAGCATTGGTGAAGGCAAGAAGGAAAAAGAGTCATCGATAAAAGAATTGGATAGAAATACAGTGAGTACAAAGGTGAAGGTCAACGGAGAAAACTTCCTCAAATTACTGTAAGCTTTAACTTACGAATTCTTCTGTCTTCTTTTGACGCTGATTGACCACCCTTTTGCTTAATTAAAGGTGGATCTAAAAAGAGGCGTCGACTTAGTTCATCAATTGCAGCATTGGATGGTGCGCATACTAGAATTCGTGGTTTAACACCCTTCTCTTTCCCAGCTTCATAAGCATCCTTTTAAAAAGAAAACATAATGCATGGTACTCAGTTACACTTCGTCAGTTTATTTTATCTTCGAAAACTTGTAATGTTAGCAAAGAACGTTGTTCTACATAGAGTCATTATTCGACACAATAAAAAACAAAAAATAACTGTAAGTGGCTTTACAATGAATTCAACCAAGTACCAAGTACACTATTCACAATCCCCTAATTCAATGACCAGAAAAACAATTCTACTCTACCACTCAATCAAAATTCGCCTGCCGGACGGAGAAAGAAAAGATTATCAGTTTTTGGCCATAACGACTAAAAATGTTTAGAAATAGTTTAAAATAGTAAAAGCAAGAGGCACAAAAAGTTAATAGAAATAAGATAAACCCGTAGCTACAATTCGCAAATGGCGTATCTCTTAAAACGACCTGCAGTATGACCGGTTATAATCTAAGTATCTGATAATGTTGTAAACGTACATGCTGGTGTTTACATGCCAGAAAATAGGTTTTACCTTAAACTTTTGCAGTTTAAATTCCAGATGATCAATGTTAAGCTAAAGGGGTTCTAGATTTACTCGATTATTTTTGTGGTCGAATATTTATCGGTGGAGTTGATGATGGTTGCTATCAGTACATTTTAATAAGTATTGCATGCTATATCGAAATTTTTGACATTTAATTCTTGTGTTTTCTAATCTATTTAATCTACATAAAACCAAAACACCAGATATTTAGTTTGCGACTAACTAATGTTGACTCTGTCACTATTCTCGACCATGGTATTCCTTCTCGAGATTTAAGTATTGCGATTTCATTAAATTCATTCATTTTGTAAAAAGAAAAAGTACGCACTTTTGACAACAAAGGTATACACAAAATTTTAAGAGATAGATAGAGAAAGAGAGAGAGAGAGAGAGAGAGAGAGAGAGAGAGAGAGAGAGAGAGAGAGAGAGAGAGAGAGACAGAGAGAGAGAGACAGAGAGAGAGACACACACACACACACACACACATACACACACACACACAAACACATATACAGACTGATGACTGATTGACAGACTCATAAACATACTAAGTTTACTTTAGCAATAAAACAACACACACAAAACAACAAAGTACCAAATATACATATGTAATACAAATATAAAACATAAATAAATAGTACCCAATGTACATACCAAAAGAATACCCTTTATGATTTCTTTTAATGTATATGTTTTCCCAGTGCCTGGTGGTCCTCTGAGGAGACAGATTTTGGGGTTTGCGTAATTACATTTAACCGCATTTCTGACTGCATGGACTGCCTTTATTTGCGATGAATTAAAATACTAAAAGAGAAAAGCATACTTATTGTAAGAAAATAGAGCAGGACTTGTATGAAGTTTTAACCTTGGCAAGACGTAACGTTAAGCCAACAGACAACCAAGCAACCAATGTATCGTTTGAGTGTTCTAGAATTCAATTGCTGGCAACAAAGAGTCTAGGTTTCCCTCTCTTAAACCTTTGAAATGCTTCCTCAAACTTGCTTCCTGGGTGTAGGAACTCGATTGTTGCAGGTTATTACAAAATATTTTTCATACAAGCTTGGGTCTCAAATACACGCACTGGGGTTGACTTGTTAAAAAGGGTATTTCTACCAGCAATTTATTTGACTAGGAAAGGGTCAGGCATTTCACATTATACCAAAAAGGAAGGGAGCCAATGTTTGTTCAGTAGCAAAATCGGTACTTTCCTTACGAAAGCACCGTTTATATGTCATTATGGTATGAAACTAAAATGGAAAACGTTTAATATACTCTCATTCTTTAAATAAAGCCAAAAACGTTAAGGTCTGGAAATCTAACTTCACATTATCCTTTCACAAAGTGATGCTGCGGTGTTCCATGATCTCTTTCAGTATCACTGCCCATTCAACTTCGATTTGCAAAAGTTTGGGGTTGTAGACACTCTGTACTGTTTTTCATATGAACAAACTAATTATCCGTTGATCTTGCTGCTTTTCCAAGATTACACTTTACTTGTCTAGTATCACCATTCTTCTCAACTCCTTCTGCCCTCCCTTGGAAGTCCACTCATGACACTTCTCTAGGCGTTCAAGAAACCCGTGTCTACCCTCAGGTTCTCTATCAATTCTGGGCCAATTAAGCTATCTCCTATTTGACGACGCTCGTAGTTAAAGGTCTAGCACCAGTGGGCCCTTAACCAGCAAACAGCCATTGCTGATTCATTACCCATACGGGAGGGAATACCTTGCCAAATACCAGCAATTTAGTACATTGGTTTAAATTGGGAATAACTGGCTACTCCTATTTTTTTACCATCAATTGGCTCCGAAAGGTTCTGGTATACCTTCCTTGATACCTACTGCCAACAAGTTAACTTTACAAAACAATATTGTTGAGTTGTGCACCACGTGCAAGGATGTTACGTATATTCTACTTGATAATATTGAAGAAAATAAATTTTATCATATGGTATTACTAATGTAAGTCAGGGCGATTCATACCTTCGACTCTTTGAAGTCATACGCATTTAACTCAAATACGTGAGATCTGAACGGTCGAAGAATGTCCTTGGCAAGGAGCGATCGTGGGAATTTCAGCAGGCCTTCCCATTTTCGTACGGAGGATGCAAGTGACATCACCGTCATTCCTCTTATTACGACCGGTCGATGAGTAGCCGTTACCGGAACCATTGCCTTTAACGTTAAGCTAAGTATCTTTAAACTATTCCCCTGCAGCAGCATTTCATTTTGTAATACTAAAAGGCAATACAAGACGCCAAGAATGAAAATTGCAACAACTTTCATTATCATGCGGATCATCACAACAGTAACAAATATCAAACCACCACAAATATAACCACCAAAATCACCACCATCACCACAAATGCGCACATCACCACCAACCACAAAAATCATCATCACTGACAGCATAATTTACAAAAATCATTAATATCAATATAACAAATATTTGGCCTCATTCCTGTCTTTACCAGCCTATTACCAGCCATCACCACCCCAAAAATCAAATGTCCACATTATCTCTCTTTAAATCATCACATTCAGTACAAAACGATGATCATCATGACGGTTAAGATTACACTCTGTATCATCATTATCATCACTACCAATACGATAGGAGTCACGATATCTACTACCTTCACGCAAACGACACCAGCATTACAACCCCGGCACCATCTTCATATTATTCATAACTATTACTACCAGTAAAACTGTCTTAACAACATCACCCAGATCTATAAGATCAACAATACTGCATAAATCGACACTATAATTACACTGTAAAAAGGATTTTTACAGTGAGATATCAAAACTCTTGTTAACTTTCACCCCATACAATACCTGTCTCCTGTCAAAGGTTAGAGAACGAATATCCAACAGCAAATGTTCTCCATGTACAAGTGGATCGAACAAGTAAATGGTATTATGTAGGGCAATGGCTAGGCCAATAAAATTTGTCCAAATTTGGTAGGCATTTCGCAATTTCCTCAACCTATCAAGCATCTATTCAACATCCTCTTTATATTGTTCACCACTACGTTTTATAGATGTAAGAGCTTCATCGTATCATGAGTAGTAAGCTTTTAGATGAGATGATAAAGCTCTTACATCTATGGCTTCCTCTGAGTCCATAAAGTTCAGAATTTTCAAAACTACGTTTTATCTTTGGTAAACTGTTCAAAACAATTATTGAAATGTAAACATCAAAGAAAACTGATAAAAGGGTTACAACCAGTGATAGCGCACGAGTGGTCATGTTGAAGATAAGTAGTCTTTTCTCCGAGTGATCCTACAGTTTTATGACAGTTGTATTTCTGTGAAGAATGCAGAGATAGAAAAGACATACCGCAAGGAAATTTGACAGACCATAACGAAGTACAATTCAATACAAAAAACAGATAGATAGATAGATAGATAGATAGATAGATAGATAGATAGATAGATAGATGGATAGATAGATAGATAGATGGATAGATAGATAGATAGATGGATAGATAGATATATAGATAGATAGATAGATAGATAGATAGATAGATAGATACAACGAGGGGCAACAACTGGATAAGGATGAAGATGTTGATAGAAAAGAGTCACGTGAGATGAAACTAATTGACGCGGTACCTGCGAGAAAAGTTCATTAGAATACATGGAAATAAATAACACACTCTTGAAAAAAAACCCCTGCCGGACAAAATAGATGTCACTAGTATAGGTAGTGGGTCTACAGGATGGATATTCTTCGTTCTGAAGGGATTATCAATACAACCTAAAAGACTAGGGATGAAACCTGATCAATCCAGAAAGGGGAATCATTCTTCAAGTATCTTCAAGGTTTATTGTTCCAAGCCTTTTCACTGCAAAGAGATAATTTTTAAATTCTTTCAATGGTTTAATCTATCTTCGCTAGGTCACTTAACAAAAAACGAGTCCTGTTAACGCTTTGTAAATGAAATGAGACATGTTGCATTTGGTCATGCGACTGGAAGTGTCACAGAATTCTACTTACATGCTGGAGGCAATCGTTCTCTTGCCACAGTTTCCACCAATGCAAAGTTTTCAGTGAAACTATCATCTTCAGTTTGTACAGTCAACATGACAAGATCATTTGGAAAAGGAAGTTGTGACGTCGTATCATCTACTATTGTGCATTGGTATATAAAGTATTTGCATGTGGCGGTTGGGCTTTCAACAGAGTGAAGATTTGCATTAAAGTAGTTATTCTGATCAGATTTTCTCTCGTTCCATTCTTTCGCAATCTTGAAAAAACCACAAAAAAATTTTACCGATAAATTTATTTCAAATAGCAGAAAACAATGGCCAAAATATAAAGGCAAGAGTGGAAAAAGTGGAAAAAGTGAAAAAAGTGAAAAAGGTGTTGGTACAGCAAGACCAGGGAGGCCAGAAAAGTTAAAACCAATGGCAAATCATGCACAATTTATAAACGGAGAAATAGGGTGATCTAAAGGAGGGTCTTGAAGGAGGGTCTCTAAAGGAGGGTCTCTAAAGGAGGGGATCTAAAAGAGGGCGTCTAAAGGAGGATCTCTGAAGGAGGGGATCTAAAGAACGGGATTAAATGGTGGTGATCTAAGAGTGGTGATCTAAAGGACATGATCTAAAGGGGATATAAGAGCACGGAGGGAAGTAATAAACAAAAACAAAAGGAATGGGGGTGAGAAAATTACTTCTGAAAAATGTAAACAAAGCAGGAATAATCTCATTGAGAATAGGTAAGAAAAAATCTTAACTTACCCTATTCAGAGATTTACCCGAAAGGGTAGATCTCTGGATAGGGCATGACCAATACCACGTTCATCTTCAAACAAACCAGAGTTAGGTATAAAGCGATATTACAGCATTTATGTGACCTGAAAATACGAAAACAGCACTATTCTTTTGATGTAGTGCAAGGCTATTGTAATTAATCTTATGCAATACAATATTGAGTCAATTATTACTCAAAGAAATTAACAATTACTACATAACTGTTTTGTGTGCGCGTGATTTACTCCCTCCCCTTCCAGCCTCTAGAAAATTCTCTTTGAGGGAACAAAGAAAGACCAAAACATATCCACACCCCTATGACCAGGAATGGGTTGTATGCCAATATTTGCCTAATGTTAAATTAAATGGTCAACTTCAAGGTCACGAATATAATTCCCTTTAACAACAACAGCAATTTACCTGCAATGTGTTATTTACAGAAACAGCAGCATTTGCATAAAAATAAAGATATTGAAAACTGCTTTTTTTTTCTAATTATACATAGCGTTTTCTTTCATTTCCAACTTCAACATGTTTTCGGACGAACGACAAACACAAGGTGCAAAAAAATTATGATTGTATCCCATTTCTAAACAGTATCTACCTCTAGATCAGACGGCGATAAAAGTTGCATAGAATTGGTTACAAAGACACACCATCATTATCGACTTTCACGAACTATCGTCGCTCTCAATAACTTGATCCCAAGTCTTCTGTAGCCTTCTGCTACCCCAGGGTCCTTAAATAACTACCGCTTAAGATGTCCAATCAATCTCAGCCTGTTACTTTTCATGTCATCTCTAATATCTAAAACGTCAAGACGATCCCCTAACTGAAGGCTTTCCATCTTGCAGCGATTTAAAAAAGCTAGAGACAGTATCTCTGTTAATATCTCTGTTAACAGCTTTTCATTTCATTGTGAATTTCCTATAACAACTGAAGTCAACAGATAGAATTCGAAACACAAAATGGACCGATAATATAATTGATATATCTTTATTTATATATATATATATATATATATATATATATATATATATATATATATATATATATTAGGTTTTAACCCACATATCTTTATGAGACAGTTTCAAATTTTGAGAGAAAAAACGATAAAAGGAAATGCGGCTGCAGATGTGTCATTTGTTTTTATCATAGTTCTTGTAATAGCAAAAAAATATCCGAAATCGTCAACTCAAGTAAATAAGGTAGGTGTAAGAAATTATAACTGTACTTACCGCTCCAAAAGTGTCCATGAGGAGCAGAGGTAACTGAGTAGCCATATATTGATCAAATGTCTGATATGAATTTTTCACTTGTCTTGGAGTCATGGGCAAGGATATATGAATATCTTCATCTGCTCCACCCTTGATTAATCTAATGGGCCATTTCAATATTTCAGATACAAATAGGTCTAGATGGTAGTCCTGTTTAGTTGTTAATTCTGGCAGGCTTAATGTTGGCGACACCGAATGTACTGGCACCCTTCTACTCAAATCCTGTGTTATTTGCTTAGTATTTGTTATAGGGGATAGGTTTCTTGGGGTAGAAATGTTATTCCTGGGAGTCGGATCGGGCATAACAAGTGATGCAGCCTCTTTTTCGCAGTCACTGTCAAGTTCCATAGCTCCATACTCGCTATTCTTATTATTTTTCTCGTCTACTCCATGTCCTTGCCATGCATTACCAGCAGTCTTTGAACTGTCACTGCTTTCTCCAGGGAGTGCTTCCTCCCGCTGTAAACTATTCAAAGATCCTCTATTGCTACCTATAACATCATTTCCGCTTAAAAGCTTGGGTGATGGTTCTACAGCCGTCCCAATTTTGGGTACAATGTCCTCTTTGCCTGGCGTTAATGGTTTCAAGGAAGATCCTCTTTCCTTCTGTAGCTGACCCATCAAATTTTTTGTTATCCTTATTTGATTTGAGTTCGGGCTAGTATTAGTATACCCTAATTGTTTCTCAAGATTAGCTGACATGTCTTGAAAATCGATTTCAGTTGTTTTAGTGTCAGTTGTCTTAGTGTTAGTTGCCTTAGTGCCATCTTTCTGAGTGTTAGTTGTCTCAGTGTTAGTTGTCTCAGTGTCTGATGTCTTAGTGTCAGTTGTCTTAGTGCCAGTTTTCTGAGTGTCAGTTGTCTTAGTGTCAGTTGTTTTAGCGTCAGTTGTCTTTGTGTCTGTTGTCTTAGTGTCAGTTGTCTTAGTGTCAGTTTTTCGAGTGTCATTTGTCTTAGTGCCAGTTTTCTGAGTGTCAGTTGTCTTAGTATCAGTTGTCTTAGTAAAGCAAGGTAGTGGTATTACATCACTCTGTTCTGTAAATGAATCTAAAGCAGATACATCCACACAGTGGGTGTCACCACTAGGAAAGAGATCAAATATACTCCTTCCAGTAATTGAATTGTTCCTGCTCTTGTCTGGACTTTCATTTTTATCACCAACGTCTGAAGTAAACTTTTGATTTGTATCTTCTGCATCAGTCTGCCTGGCATCATCTGAAGAAATACAAAGGACAGGTGGGGGAAGGCCATCTTGTAACATTACAGGGCTACTGCAGATATTATCTACGACCTTTTCGGTATTTGGTGTGCTTCGTACAATCGTATTTGATGCTTCATCAGTTGACGAATCTGAAAATGTATCATAGATTGGAGACTCGTGTGCTATATTATAATTCTCAAGCAATTCGTTCTGTACCTCATCAGCTGGTAAATCCCAGTCATCACTATCGCCGTCACCACTATCTTCAGCATCGGATTCTAAAGGAGATATCGTCTTTCTGTCACGTTTCTTGGGCAGCCGTATTATTTCCTCTTCATCATCAGAATCCACAAATGATATTTCTCGTTTCCTCCCCCCGGTGTAACTATTTGGGTCAAAACTACAAGCATTAATATCTGTCAGTTCTTCACACGTATCTAATTTATCAATATCATCAGTTTCCTCTTGTACCGGGGATACATCCACATAATGTGAGTGACTATCTGAGCCCTCAGAGTCAAGGCGGCAAAACAGGTCTGCTTCAAAACGGCTTGCTGGACTGTTCCGTGTCTTGTCATTTTGTGCTTCATCTGAGTTATTATACTTTGATTTAGTCACCCCTTCTGTTTGAGATGTTCCATCTATATCCGAAATATCTTCATTGCCTTTTGATGTGGAGTCCGATATATCTGAAAAGTCATCTGAATTATACATAAAATAAAAAATACAAAACTAAAAACAGCAAAAATTCCAGTCAAAAACAAAATCATTAACAAAATGAACAAAATGAACGAGGTAGCAATCCTGCAGTTAAGAGAAATATGCAGAAAGAGAGAGAAAGAGAGAGAAAGAGAGAAAGAGAGAGAGAGAGAGAGAGGGGGGGGAGGGAGGCAGAGAGACAGGAAGACAGACAAAGACAGACAAAGACAGACCGACAAAGACAGACAGACAGAGGCATGGGGGGGGGGGGCAAGAAGGGTCTCGGTAACTGTTTTGTGGCAAGAAAGGTCGAAATAGGGGACTCATTAATTAATTTCATTAATTTCTCCTTTCCTGAGCTTTGGTAAGTATCTCCCGTAGTGTATGACATAACGATATTAGCAACCATTTTAACAGAATTTGAACATGGCACACTCGCAAAAGTTGTATGTCACTCACCCCGAACATACGGTATAGTAGTGATAGCAAAAAAAAAAGAAGAAGAAGAACACGACGAAGACGATTCCCCAAAGCTGTAACTGTTGTACTTATGTAATGAGGCATAGGACAACATACAATCGTAAAATAAATAACATATTGAGCCAACAATAATTAATGGGGAAAGATCAAAGGCCCCAAGATGCAAGTATCCACACAAAGGCCCCAAGATGCAAGTATCCACACAAATGCCCCAAGATGCAAGTATACAACTGCTTATATCTGAAATGACCGTTTCCTTGACATGTCAAAAGTTAATTAGCAAAATAAAATTTAAAGGTACTTCTTCTAAAGCTGCAGAGCAAGAAAAAAATGGACCTGACATGAAAATGTCCATCCAGGTTTTACTCTTTCAAAAAGCTTTCGTAATTTATTTCAATTTTCTGACCGGACAACTAGAAACTATTGAAAACCATTCGAAAAGGAACTTGAATGTCGCTCTCAAAAGGAAACATTCGACAAAAGGTACAATTTTTTAGTTTCATTCGATGGCAGAGAGGAGAACATCTGATGAAAAAAACCCCAAAAAGCGATTTTTTGTTTTTTTCCTTTGTAATTTAGTTGGAACGGTAGGTCTTTTTCATCATACGTCTCAGAAATTGTTAAAGTAATGCTTCTTTATCACTGGAAGCACCCCTAGAAATATGTTTCTCTTTCTTAGCTCTTCTTTAGTTTCCTTGTTGTTGTTCCAACTGTTCCTACGACTATTGGAATGACTGTAACCCTAATGCACCATAACGTCTTTTCCTCTCGTTCAAAATATCTTGAACTTTCTCTCTTGTTTTAACCTCCCTGGAGTTTGCTCCGTATCATAGGCGAAGTCTACGGTTTTATTGGATTTCTTTTCTTTGTCTATCAGAACCATATCAGCACGTCTAGCTTCAATCACATAATCAGTCTGGATGTTAAAATTCAACAATATCTTACATCTCTCATTTTTTTCTACTGGTTCTGATTGATATTCATACCACTTAGACTTCACTTACATCCAATTTTTACGACGCACGTTCCAATAGATTCGCTTTCCAATCTAATCATGTTGACCTTTGTACTCATTTTGGGCCAAGTTACTGCATTCACTAGTGACATGGCTCACCGTCTCATCTACCTGTCAACACATTCTGAATTTACTTTCTTCTTGTGCTCTAATGAAATTGGTACGTGTCGCTTGTTCCTTTGCTGCCACTACTATTGATTCCGTTCTCATTTTAATTCCTGCATTTCTAAGCCAGTTCCAACTATACTTGCCAACTTCATTTTCTGTGTCTTAAAAACTACCCATTTTGGGACTTTTCATTCCAAGCCTGATGTCTTTTATTATTTGCTGCAACTTTGCCTTCTCCTTTATATTCATTTGCCACTAAAGTTGCTTTTACTAAAATTTCATCACTGTTGCATGCATACCTTTCGATTCCAATAACTGCAAGGTTTACAACATTTTCCACATTAAGCAACCCCCTTTCACATTATTAGTATTATCACTATTGCTATTTACTATAATCACCAGTTAGAGTATAAGTTCCAGGTAGTAGGTACTGCCATATCCCAGTCCCTTCCTGCGCCTGAAAGGCGTTTTCACTTTTCCTCAGTGATACAGACCTGTGACAATAGTTTGCTTCCGTATCTTTTAAGATCTCCCTTCCCCTCAATACTTTTAACCAAAACATCACACTAGAATAGTAACATTCAAAAACCCTCATCTTAATGTTGAACATTACCAAAGCCTTTGCTTGTTTGAAGGATGAAGGAAAAAATATTAGCCTTACAAGTGCTAACGAGAGTATAAAATTACTCGCAAGATTAATTTACAGCTACTTCAAGTATACATACGACATACCTAATCTTTTACTATATATTTCGTTTGATAAGAATAAGAATCAGTGTAGAGGTAAGGATTAAATCTTATACCAAATTTCCTTTATTACAATTTTCCTATTTAAAAAAACATCAAGTAACTGTCTTAGTTGCAATCGTAGTTTGATCACATTGCTGTGAAATATTTAACATGGATCCAATCGTATGGAAACACCCAAAAGTCATAAAGCGATAAAAACAACAGCTTAAACAACGTTCTCGCCAACAGTCATACCTTGATTAAATTCTTTTTCTGAATCACTGTCATCAATCACAATGGCCTCTGTTTTCGACTCTAAAAGAACAGAAAAGGTGGTTATAGTAAATAGGGTAATTCGTAACTGTTCCAAACTTTTGCATCAGTGTTTTCCTTTCTTTCAATTACAAATCACCATACATAATAAAGCAATGTTTAAGATAATGTAGACAACCAATTAAATAGTTAAATGGGGATCGTGCTCCCTATTCTGACTCAAGAGGAATCCTATTTCATTTCTGTCTTCTTGCGTGATTCTCACTCGCTTGTTCAATTACATAAATTATATGTATCACTCTAGTACAACGCATACTGATGTGATTTGATTTATATCGCAATAATGCTAAAACATCTGCTAATGCCTTCTAAGCACTATCTTCTCATACACTTGGGTCCATCACTAGAAATAAAAGTTGTTGTAGAACTACATCAGTAAACTTCAAAGCTACTGGCATACCATAAATCTCTTATATCCTCTATTATCTTCAGGATAATTCTAGGCCAGAACAACATATCCTCGGTCCTGGTTGGTACAAGAAACAGTACTTTTGATGACTGGTTGATGATTAAAGTATAAAACACAATTTTCTACAATGGTACTTATCGCAATGATGCCATTAGCCAGTAAAGATCAACTCGTTAAAAAAAGGTCAAAACGTCAGATGATAAACACTAAACCATGAACATCAGTGAATATCATCTGGCAATGAATACTACAAAAAAGTTCCCTAATCACCTGGAAGATGTATCAAGACGGTTGATTTGCACTAACGGGTAAGATAGCAGGAAAAAGAGCAAGAGCAAGACAAAGGGTTACATTTTTCCAAAGAATTGCAGAATGGGGTGGAATGTCAGCGATTGAAGTTATTCGATGCACAAAAAGCAGGAAAAATTGGCATAAACTGGTCGCCAATGTCATACGGTAGGGCACAAGAAGAAGAAGAAGAAAAAGTACATATCACTTAATTTTTTGCTTGGTACATATTCATTAATAAAACAAAATACATAAATTATACAGCCTTACTGCGACCCAAGAAACCAAACAATTTCAGCTAGAAAGTAACCCTTTCACAATGGTATCGTGATTTTTAATTAGAGTTGGAATCCCCGCAACAGGGCAATATTCTCTCTCCATAAATAGTAGCAAGATTAGTCAATGTTCTTCCCGACAGGATTACTTTGTTGTTCAAACCAAAACCGTTCAAGACTGAGGGCAAAACAAAAATATATCACATGTCTATTATATCTTAACATCTATATATATATATATAGACATATAAATGTGAATATATATTAAATATGTAATTAATAAGCAAATGTTAAAAAATTACCTACAAAAAATAAAATTAGATCTTTTGCTGCTAAAATGCATTAGCTGCTTTACAATATCTACATTAATCAAAATCATCTCTATATACATACATATATATATATATATACATATATACATAGAAAGTTTGGTTGAGCACTCTATTTGAGATGGGAACCTGTTGTTAGCGTAATGCAATGCTGACTGCGCATGCGTGGTTTGAGCACTCTGGCAGGATCCCACAATAACTCTTTGACCTGTGTTTGCTCCGGCAACATTGCCAGGGAGTTATTTCTCAGAAGCTCTGTGCTGTACTGATGAGCCCACAAAGGGCGAAACAGTACTGTCTGCAGATTGAGTGTATATATATATATATATATATATTTATAGCAAGAGATATTACATAGACATATCCCAATTAAAGACGAGCTTACCTCCTGGCATTTTTAATCCTTTTGTTATTCCTGACTTCTTCGCTTCTTTTGAAATAAATAGGTCTTCGACAACAACCACTGGTGAAAGAACAGGTGACTCTTTGCTATTATAATAAAACAAATTAACACCAAAAAGTCAATTTTCACGAATTCATTTTCCAAAAAATCAATTTCGGTAAAGTAGTTTTCCAGCATATTTTAAAAACGAAATAATATTAAGAGATAAGTCACTTTTCCTAATGATCTTTCAAAGATAATAAGCAACACTGTCGCCAAACCCACAAACATTACTACTTTTATCGAGACAAGCAATTCTCGTGGCTCAATGGAACACACAAAATGCCAGCCCCTGTAAGGGGGCATTTGTAACCCTGCGCCACAAATAACAAGTACCCTATGTACATTTGGAGAGAGAGGGGGGGAGGGAGGAAGAGAGAGAGAGAGAGAGAGAGAGAGAGAGAGAGAGAGAGAGAGAGAGAGAGAGAGAGAGAGAGAGAGAGAGAGAGAGAGAGAGAGAGAGAGAGAGAGAGAGAGAGAGAGAGAGAGCGAGAGAGAGAGAGAGAGAGAGAGAGAGAGAGAGGGAGAGAGAGAGA
>RDPX01000126.1:357108-378217 GCA_003991215.1 Morbakka virulenta
AGAGAGAGACAGGGACAGAGAGAGAAAGAGGGAGACAGAGAGAGAGAGAGAGAGAGAGAGAGAGAGAGAGAGAGAGAGAGAGAGAGAGAGAGAGAGAGAGAGAGAGAGAGAGAGAGAGAGAGAGAGACAGAGAGAGAGAGACAGAGAGAGAGAGAGCTGTTTTAAGTTTTATGGAAAATGTTCCTAGCCTCTCCAGCTCTTACGAAGAATTTCAATGCGATATTTTATCATTAGTATTACCATTATAATTGGTATTATTATCATTATTATTATTATTATTATTATTATTATTATTATTATGTCATATCATATATTGTCTACATCAGTAGACTTCTTTTTTCTTGAGTTTCGGTGACAATGTTCCTCCAATCTCAAGAACGTTCCTGATGACCCAGGTCTGGCCGTTTGAGGCGGGCAACCCTCCGCGTGCACTTCAACGCCCGCCTTGATCGCCCGAGGGGGGTTATGTACCGTTTACTCGAAACTGCCCGCCTTCGTTTTCCTTTTATTATTTGCCTAGTGATTCTTCTTAAAACCTCTGCCAATTTAACACTTCGCCAGACCATGGTAGATCGTGCAGGGAAAGCAGAGACAAAAGCCAAGATCAAAGGTTTCCTTGAAACTCATTGGGTTTTGAAGGGGAAGGTGTAATGCCTTACGAAATTGCAGAATCTATCGAGAGAACGATGTTTGAACTGGATGATTTAGAAGAGAATGCAGGAACTCTCACATTGCCAGATTCAAATATGACGAAGAAACAAAGCAAATGATAGGTGTATACCTTAAGGAGAGTCACGCAAGGGTATAATTAACCGAGCCGTGGAACTTTATTTGGAGAAAAGAAGAAAAGTGCAGCTTGCAAGTTCTGAGGAAAATGTAGATGAAGGACAGGGGCCCAGCAAATGAAGATGTGTGGAAGAAGTTGTTTCTGAAAGAGAATCGGATTTAGATAAGAGCGAAGACGAACTTTTCTGTGATGAAGAACGGTAGATACAATATAATATGCCATTAGTTGTTGAAAATCGTATTTTCCTGTATTAAAAACCTCTTATTTTAGTCCAAACGTATGCGATTTCTTTTAACATATGCTTCAAAGCAATTGCAAACCAGTTTTCTGTATTGTAAAAATTGCCCACCTGACACCAACGAGGAGGGCAATTAACCGCCCACCTGTTCAAATTCTTATAACCAGGGCTGATTATCCTTGCAGAATACAAGATTGCATTCTTCTGTAATTGCATCATGATTTCTTCAATACCAATGCCCTCCACTCTCTTTCTTTACAGTTTTGGAGTTGCTCATAAAGCTCCAATCATGATAAGGGTGAGTTTCATTAAATAGTTCCAAATCTTTTTTAGCTCCCTAGCTTAATTTTAAAATTTTTTAATCTTCCTCGTTCCCTTTGCATCCACCTTGCTATCATAAGGTACCGTGAAGTCAATTACCTTGCATATATTGTTACTTTTGTCCGTCGCAATCATAAAAGGCTTTCTCGCTTAAATCACATGGTCCGTTTATACGTCGAAATCCCACAGAATGTGGAAATCATTGTTCTCACTGTGTCTGGCTCAAGTTCGTACCGCTTCTCTTTAACATCATATCTGCACCGTTTACTTACTTTCCAATGCACCTTCTTCCTAACCCAAGAGTACCGACGCCTATATTCCTTTTGTGCCATGTAAATGCATTTGCTAAGAATATAATTGGCAATTTCGTCAGCTTCACCGTACATTCAGCAATTGCTTTCTTGCCGGGTCTTGTCTGTCCTTCCCTTGATCAAATTTGTTCGGATTACCTCCTCTTAAGCTACTATAATCAATGTTTCTCTCTCCCTTTTAGAATAACCCTCCTTTAACCATAACCATTGTTGCTCGTCCGCTAGATTTTCTGTCTGCCTGAAATGCCCATTAGTATCTTCGTCTTCCAGTAATTTTGCCTTTTGTGTTTTTTCCCTTTCTTCCACTCGTTCTTACTTTCAATTGCTGCTTCCCAGTTTGCTTCCAAAGCATGAAACGAGTATTTATCTAACACTGACATAACCTTTCTGTACTGCGTAAGGTTTTTATTTTTTGATGTATTTGATACTTGTAAAGTTTTTTGAAACGGTTTAATCCTTTTTATCAGAGGCATGAGGTAAGCCTGTGGACAGCATCTTTTACTTTGGAAAATTTCTCAGCTAAGAAAGCAATACAATAAGAAACCCAGATCCCTTCCTATATCCATATGAATGGTGGCAGTCTCAGTCCGCCTTTAAACCCTCTCAACATGACACAAGGTCTTCCCTCCCAAATATGCTTGCAAGGATGGGCTACTGGAATATCCAGACACTATCAAACAAAAAAGTAGTTCGATCACATTTTGCCATGTAAGGTCACCGTCTGGTAGTTCCCCGTTAAGAGAAAAACTGGGAGAGACATTGGGAATTGCCGTAATCATAATGGGTAGGGATCGTTGGAAGGCAATTACAGTGCCCTTATTAGCCATGTGATACGAACATTCAGTAAATACTAGTATTATCATGCTGAGTGACTAGCAGTTAGTCTGTGAACTGGAAGACCAAATAAACATTGTTAGTGTCTTTCAAAATTGTCGCAAATATACCATTCAAATTAACAAATTACAAACTTACTACAAAACTTTCCTTTGGAAACGCTCCACATCCGTAAATGGTTTTAAAGTTATTGCTTCTGTCATACCAACTTTTTCGTTTAAAGCCTGTTTGTAAGAAAAATACAAGCCAAAAAATAACCAAAATAATACAACAACACTTCAACAAAAGTCCTTCGTCCCATCTCTCATAAAATTCAGTCAT
Organism: Morbakka virulenta; assembly: GCA_003991215.1. Lineage (NCBI taxonomy): Eukaryota > Metazoa > Cnidaria > Cubozoa > Carybdeida > Carukiidae > Morbakka > Morbakka virulenta. The sequence goes on from RDPX01000126.1 coordinate 359,921, forward strand.
GGGTTTCTTTAGCATGGCTACAGTTATTCTTTATTGGACCGCGGTAAAACAATGTTTCTAATCGTATCAAATTTTATATTGCGCGAAAGTACAATATGTTTTTACTGTACAATTTATTTGCTTGTAAAGTTTCTTCTTTTTGACCACCTTGCGGACATTATACTTTTTATTTCTCACCACTCCCTCAGCCCAGATTCCCCATATTTGATTTTGCGGAAATTTTTTCACCGTGGAGGGGGAATACTGGATCCATGAGCGAATAGGAATCTTTATATATATTGACTTAAAATATAAAATTCAAAGTCTATGTGTATGAGTGAAATGCTACGTTATTTTCCGATATCGCATTGTCCCGGGAAGAACCGAAAAAGGCGGTCAAATGGGCCCGTTTTCAAAAAAAGGCCTACAATTTAGTCAGTTTCAAAAAAAAAGCACCACAACATATTGCAAACTAGCATAATGTCACGCCGCATCGGTTGTCATGCAGATATATAAGAATTGCGTCCCTCGGTATAGATCCTGACTAAGTTGAAAAAGTTCACTACTCGATCACACCTCTCTCATCCCTTGGGCAGTCAGCAGTAATAGGATTTTTTCAACAGAAGGACCTGAAAAGAATGTCTTGCTCATAACAGAGCGGAGGGAAATACAGTTTTCTCTTAATTTTAAGTTTTCTATGCATTTAATTACACACCAAGCCATGAATGATGGTAATGCAAGAAAATAGACCATTGGTTTGACAAAGTTGCTACGGCAAATGATGAATGGTGGTCGGAGGAAACTTCAGCGCGGATGCGGAAGAAACGAAATTCAGATTTAATAAAAAAATGCGAAAGAAAGGAGGGAAAGGGGGAAAGAAGAAAAAGAAGGAAAGAAGAAAAAGAAGGAAAGAAGGAAGAAAGGAAGAAGGAAAGGAACAAAGGAAGGAACAAAGGAAGGAAAGAAGGAAGGAAAGACGGAAGAAAGGAACGAAGGAAAGAAGGAAAGACGGAAGAAAGGGAGGAAGGAAAGAAAGAAAGAAGGAAGGAAGAAAAGGAAGATACGTGGGAAATAGGGATGGAAGGAACGTGGAAGGGAGGACGTAAGTGAAAGAGGAAATAAGCAGTCAGGTAAGTCATGAATAAAGTTAATAAGTACATAAATCAGTAAAGTAAACTAAATTAGACAAGTACTCAAATCAATGTTGATGGAGTTCTTACCATCTTTTAGAATTAACACCTGCATATTGAATAGGAATTCCCTCTGCTGTAGCGTAAATACAATGACAACACTGTGCTACGTTACTGAATTAATGTTGAGATCAGTAACGCCATATCGCTGTCACCCTGGAATAGTAAAAATTGTTTTGCAATGAAATAGGTACTTCAAATCTCTTTGTGCTCCAATTAAGAGTTTAAAAAATATAACCAATACTGTCATACTCCAAGGTTACTTACTTCAATTGATGACATAACAAAATTCACAATATCTGGCGTGGTCTCTATAGTGTGCTTTTTAAAGAATTCCTCTACAATTGCTTGTCTTTCTTCATGGGCCGAACTTGAAATCAATGCTTCCGTAAATTCTTTCTCAAAGATTCTAAACACCACTTGTTGTGCACTTTTTGACATTAAGGTAAGCATTCCTCTGGACTAAAATATACAATACGAAAAATAGATATTTACCAAATTACTAATTGTGGTTCGATTTTACGTAACAAATATACAAAAATGATGAATGTGGTGAAAATTTTGAGGTCAGAAAGTAATCAACATAGCTAAGCCTGAAAAGAGTTAGTACAGTGTATCTTAACCAAGGTTCACGTGGACTTACTTACTTACTTATCCTTTGTGTTCTGCTTCTTTGGTAGTCCAGGACATCCCATAGATGCAATCAGACCTTCGTTGAAACGTTTCCAGTTCTTCTTCTCTCTTGCTTTTCCCCTTAGGGTCTGGAGCTGTTTTCTGGTACGGAGTTGCCCAAGTCAGGAGTTTTTGATGTCTTCACGGATGGTGCTGAGAAGATTTGTAGAGTGGCGTCCTATTCTGGATTTATACATTGTTGCTCCTGATATGGTGAATGCAAGGGCTTTCTGGGTGGGGGTGTTGATGCCCATGCGTAGGACATGACCTAGCATAGACCATCTTCNTGGTACGGAGTTGCCCAAGTCAGGAGTTTTTGATGTCTTCACGGATGGTGCTGAGAAGATTTGTAGAGTGGCGTCCTATTCTGGATTTATACATTGTTGCTCCTGATATGGTGAATGCAAGGGCTTTCTGGGTGGGGGTGTTGATGCCCATGCGTAGGACATGACCTAGCATAGACCATCTTCGCTTTGATACTAGTGTAGATATAGGATCCGTTTGGCAGATTTTATACAGTTCTTTATTACTGATTACGCTTTTGGGCCATAGGTGACCTGTTATCGTTCGCATTGCACTGTTATATCTTTTTAGCAGACTTAGCAATAAATTAGAAGCAAAAGCTTCACAAGTTATCTACACTTCCCTCGTCTTACCGCTGTTCACATACTGCTCGACTGAAACTAGCAACTTGACAAATAAGTGCAAAGAAAAACTGTGAAATGTGAAATTTGTGAAAGCTCGAAACACAATTCATATGAACATTGACGTAAACCTGCTATCTATTGAGAATTTCACGAGGAAACGGCTTTGCCTAGAGGTTTTCAGAATACTAAATAGCTTGAACAATGAAAATTTTAATGAGTATTTCAGAAAGATAGGCAGTAAAACGAGAAACAAAGACATGTGACTAAGATAACCTAAGGTAAAAACTGTAATCTTTTAAAAAGAGCTTCTATTTTAACGGGTCAAAAAGTTTCAATGGATTGCCTAGGCACGTTCGTCCTACCAAATCGACCAAAGAATTTTCAAATTACTTTTAACTAATTTTTATTGAGCACACAATCACACCATCTACACACCATCTAGTGATGAATGGGTGAACAGCCCACATTCAGTACCCAACAACAAGCCAGGTAAGTTGAATGCAAACACATGTACAGTACCCACAAGAGTGAAATAAAATAGGTAACCAAAATCAAATGGCAAAATCATTTCAATCTTCAAAGTGCAGCCCCACAACTAGCGAGGAAAGGCACATTATTTAGGCGGTTGTTGTTGTATGACAACAACTCGTGACTACAGCACTCTGCATTCCCAGCATGATAACCGACAATATACAGAAAGATATCTTTGCACTAGTACTTAGTCTAGCATTGCAACATTGAATTCAGACTGGATATTTGTTATTTCCCTTCTTTAGTGACAAAAAAAAAAAAAAATAGCCACAAAAAGCATGTTGTAATGTATGCAAAATAACATACTAATTGAAAGTCCATGAACCTGGAAGGATGTTTGAAACTGTGCAAATCAAACAAAATAACAAAACATTGCTACGTTTTAAGAAGCAATTAGGGCTAAAAATCGATAGCAAACCCTAGCTTTTATCACCATCATCATCATCATTATCGTCGCTGTCGTCATCATCATAATCATAACACGGTAGGGTCAGTCTTAAACCGTCGTGGCTCCTTATATAATGATTCGCCATTTGCACCTGTCTTGAACAGCTCTGTTTGCTTGAACTATGGAAAGGCTAATTTCTTCTTAGATGATGTCCTTGTATCCAGTTTTCGACCTTCCTTTTTTCCTTTTCCCACACACCGTTTCTGACATGTCTCTATCTATGGAATCGTCCATAAGAAAGTGTCCCATGTAAGCATGTCTCCTATCCCCCATGGTTTCATGCAGTCGAATTTAGCGCTGGACAAGGCGTAGTTATTCCTCATTTGTTGTTTTCTCCTCCCAGCCTGTTCTTAGTATTCTCCTGTAGCAGCATAGTTCAAAGTTGTGAATTCTCTTTCCGTCACTCTTAAGGACCCGTGTTTTACTTCTGTAGCTAGCTTTTAGGAAGTCAAAAGTAGTCTTAATTTGCTCTTTCTCGCTGTGGGTCGATCTTTCCATGTTGGTGTGAGCGCTGGCATTGTATTTTAGCAATGGCAATCCTTTACTTTACTTGGTGTGAATCGTCGTTATCATCAATGAAGACCACCCTCAAGTTGATGACTTTCTTGACATTTTCTACTGGGTCACCATCTATAAGTATGTTTTTGTCATAGCTGTTGTTTCCTTAGCTCAGGATCACTTTGGGTTTTCATGCGTTCATTGAGAGTCCCAATTCTTATTAGCTTCTTCTCACTTACTCTACAAGATATTGCATTGTTCGAGCGATTAAAACCACATCGTCTGCCTATCAAATAATAATAACTGAGCTCTATCCAATTTGGTCCTTCTACTTCCATGTTTACCAAAAAGCCAATAACAGATTATCCTGCATATGCTATTGCTTTACGTGCCAGTAGTACACATGGCTGTATTGAAGAGGCAGCATTTAAGAGATCACCTGTCGCTAAACTCTGAAAATACAAAACTGCCGTACATATTCATCAGAGTACAATCAAAAAGAGCAATTTCTTTTACAGCCATGCATGCAAAACATCGATAATGGGGAATTCAAGGAAGAATTCCTATTCTGCCAGTCAGTGGTGACGACAAAGACTACAATGGTTACTTAAGTCTTTATAACATTTCAAGGAGAAAATGGTATTAATGTTATAAACGTCTATGTCCAAAAGAAATGTTTGCAAAATAAGCTGTGGATCAGAATGAATGTGATATAAATTATTAAACTTCCTGTCTTCAATAAAGGATCGTCTATTTCATATTGCTAAACAATATAAAAAATACAATATAAATACGAGACTGGTCCTTTTATTTTGTCCATTCGTTTTAATAGAATGACTAAACCTGGTGGCAAAAATATGGTTCATTCTCTACCAACACCACTTCAACTGGAATTCCACAAGCTTTGAAATAACGATGATTACTCCGCAGTAAATACCCTTACAAAATGCAATAACCTTTTTATTAGTTATAACTCAGGGATTACCATTTTGCCACTTGAATCAAATACCAATGCCAATACATATATACCCTGATTACTCTTCACAAGATGAGATAATGAAAATAGAGAACTAACTTGGAACTAACCTAAAGAAGGTCAAGGCATCAATTAAGTTCGTAACCCAATGTTACTAATGTAATCCAAGTCTATGGTATTATTACTCACCAAGATGCTCGCTGAAGCAGTTATAGTGCTACATCGTTGAATCATCAACAAAAATGTTAAGATCCATGTCTTTAAAGTCACATTTAACACATAAAACGCATTAATATCGATGAAAAAATGTATGAGACGTCCAAGGGCAGAAAAGGCATGTGCTTGCAGGAGAGACATTGTTGTCATCTGTTCAAATGGACCTAAGACGTAAAGATTACATAAATGTAGTTAACAACCCAAGTTCAAATAAAGAAGCTGTAATGTTCTTGAGAAGTAAATCAAAGTAATTAAAGTTACTTTATCGTTATCATCACCATCATGGCCACAACCATGAGCACAACCGTGACCCCAATCATCACCACCACCATCACCAACACCACCGCCACCACCGTCCCACCACTGTCACCACCATTATCATCACCGTCACCACCAACGTCACCACCACTGTCACCAACCAACATCACTACCATCGCTACCAACACCACCTCTATTAACACCATAATCAACATCATCCCCACAACCACAACTACCATCATCATCATGAAGACCAATTTCCCGATTAAACTAATCCATAATTTATATCACCATCCATACCCTGCTCCATTAATTCTATTCATGTACAGCTATCAAAATCGAGCGAAAATTACATTAAAATTTTTTCTTTCGGCAGATTCGGGAGCAAAATACACACTTCTTACTGCTTTATGACACCTTGAATCAACACACCAGGTATCCTAAGCCATTTCTATACTCACGACCATCTTGACAGATACTGCTGTCGGTGAACAGAAAATTTATTCTATTTACAGTAACTGCAGGTTATAACGTCTGGCTACCATTTCAATCTCAACATTCGTACAATGTTTTAATGCTATCTGTTGCAGTTCTTTGCGTGATTTTCTTCAAATAATAGTCTAAATATGTGTATTTATACTTCATATCATGTTTGGTTCTATTATTATTATTATGTACATTTTTATTTTTAATACGGTTTGATACAGTTGTTCGCCGGGCCACACCCAGTGACCTAGGGCAAACAAAGGTTTTGAGAGTTTTTACGAACATCAAAAATAGAGGATTATTGCAAAGTTTGTATAAAAAATAAACATATGACCTGTTTGAGAGACTTTTAACATAAGTATTTACATTGAAAGAGTTTTACGTAAAATATGGGCTGTGCTCGTTATCACGATTTTTTGAATTTCTTGAAGTTTGAGATTTCCGGGTATTTTGTCTAAAAATTTCTGAGTATCTTTTTTAATCATCCCAAGTGCACCCACTATAACTGGCACTGTTGTAGTTTTCATCTTCCACATTCTCTGAATTTCGATTTCCAGGTCCTTATATTTGCTTATCTTCTCAAATTCTTTAATAGCAATGTTTCTGTCAGAAGGAATACTCATATCTATAAGAGTGCAGGTTTTCAATTTGTGATCCTTAATTACAATGTCAGGTCTGTTGGCTTGGATTGTCCTGTCAGTGTTAATCGAGAAGTCCCATAGAATAGTGACGTCCTCAGAGTTAACGACTGGCGAAGGCTTATGTTCATACCAATTTTGATGTACAGGTATCTGGTAATGCTGACATATTCCCCAGTGTAGGTATTGCCCTACTCGATCATGTCGATTCACATACTCGCTAGGGGCCAGTATGGGGCATCCAGAGATCAGGTGGTCTATAGTCTCAACGAATTGGTCACAAAATCTACACTTAGGGTCTGCACCATTGTGTAGTATGTTTGCCTGGTAGTTCCTGGTGAAAAGGCTTTGATCTTGGGCTGCAATAATGAAGCCTTCCGTCTCTGCTTTCAGACTTGAACTTCGGAGCCACTGATGGGTAGCATTTTGATCAACATCAGCATTGCGACTCCGAAGAACATACTGGCCATGCAAAGCCTTCTGGCTCCATTTATCAGCAAGTTGTTGGTTTCCGATTTTCTTTGCCTTTTGTTTGATAGATTTTGCAGCCTTCGTGGCTGGTGTGTTCTCCTCTATAGGCTGTTGAATATCAATATCGAAATCATTAGCAAATTTCCTAGCTTCTTTACAAATTGAATGAAGTCTTTTTCCATTTTCATGGTTAAAAACGAGCTGTAACATCCAGTCATCAGTAGTGTCCAAGTACTTCTCCATGCCTATTGTGGTGGTTTTGTAAGCAAGTTCTAGCTGAATCAGCCCTCTTCCCCCCTCGCGTCTTGGCAAGTACAGGCGGTCAACGTCTGCTTTGGGGTGTAGCATGTGATTTGCTGTAAACAATTTTCGAGTTTTAGCATCCATTCTTTGTAAATCTAGCATATTCCAGTTAATTATGTTAAAACTATATTGAACAACAGGGACAGCAAGTATATTGATAGCCTCGATTCTATTTTTGGCATTCAGCTCTGTTTTAAGTACCATTCGTACGCGTCGGTAATATTCTTTACGAATTTTCTCTTTCATTGTGGCATGATTGATGCCATCGCCTTCGTTTACACCTAGGTATTTATATATTCCGTCTGAATCTAATTCTCTTATGGTTGTATCTAGATCAAGGGTAATGGAAGAAGTTTTTGTAAGCTTGCCTCTTATAAAAGTCGCCTTGGCACATTTATCTAAGCCAAAGTCCATGCCAATGTCATTGCTAAATTCTTTCACAGTAGTAAGGAGACCTTCTAATTCACGATCATTTTTGGCAAATAACTTCAGATCGTCCATGTAGAAAAGGTGGTTGATGATTTTCTCAGCGATCTTATAACCATATCCGGTGTTACTCAATTCATTAGAGAGAGGAATCAAAGACATACAAAAAAGAAGGGGAGAGAGGGAATCTCCTTGAAAAATACCTCGTTTTATGTTGATGCTATTAGACTGATTGGTTCCCGATGAGTGGGAGAGAAAAAGGCGTGTATTCCAGCTTGTCATGCTGTTCTTAAGAAATTTGGATATTACTGGAGAGATTTTGTAAATATCAAGACTTTTAAGTATCCAGTCATGGGGGACACTGTCGAATGCTTTGCGGTAATCTATCCAGGCTGTACTAAGGTTTCTACTTTTCTTCTTGCAGTTTTCTAAAAGCATTTTGTTTATTAAGAGTTGATCTTTACACCCATACGAATTTCGTTTACACCCTTTCTGCTCGTGAGGTAAGATGGTATTGTCTTCAAGAAAAGAGTACATTCTATCTGTGATAATCGAAGTTAGAATCTTGTAAGTAGTTGTCAGACAAGTAATCGGACGATAATTTTTTGGATTTTGGGTTTCTTCACTTTTGGGTAGCAGGTAGGTAATTCCTTCTGTTAACCAAGGTCGTATGTCTTCAGGATTGACCATAATTTCATTAAAAGATCGTACTAAATGAATATGACCTTCAGATAAGGAATTCAGCCAAAAGTTTGGTATCTTATCTATACCTGGGGATTTCCACTTTTGGGACTTTGTAAGTGCTGTTTGCAATTCTTCAACCGTGATGTCAATCCATTTCTGACCTTCAATCTCCTCCACTCTCTCTTCTTCTCTTTCTATCCAGCTTGCATCAGCATTAAAATTCTTTTCTTTACCCCAGATATTTGTCCAGAATTCTTCAACCTTATCTTGTTCTGGCGGTTCTTTAACCTCGATTTTACTTTTACCTAATTCTCTATAAAACTTTTTAGCGTCTGTCTTGAATGTTTGATTTTGTCTATAAAATTTAGTTCTTTTATCGTAACGGCGTAGTCGCTGAGCTTTGACCTGTATTCGCTGTTTCAAAGTTTCTTTAGCAGTGTCTATTGACGTCTGGTCGGTGACATTGTATTTCTTTTTAATCCTTTTACTTTTCCGAGTTTTTACTAATGTACCTCTTGCTATTTCATCTAATGTTGATATCTCCGCCCGCAGAGAATCAATTTCTTTCTGAATATTAACCTTCCATTTTGGGGGCTTGTTGGTGTGTTTCTTCTTGTTCTTTTTTATCTTAATACCTATGTCAATTGTAGCAGCTTTAGCGGTCGAATACAAAATATTATTCAATGAAGTGATATCATATTTTTGAGTTTTCAAGATTTCCTTCACGGCAACGTTAAAAAGTTTAATCTTTGCTTTTGCTCTAGAGTTGTTCACTATTTTTGGAAGCGTTTCTCTTTCTTCCATTGGGGTTTGTTCGGTGATACTAAGTTCGCGCAAAATTTCCGTGCGTGCATTTGCGATGTTCTCCCTATTGTTCTCGATAAAAGTTAGGTAACCTTGGTCTTCACTAGGTTGGCCAATTTCAATTGGATTTCGTACTTCACGAATCATATTTTCAACTTCAGCTGCACCCATTAGAGGGACATTCAAAACAAGCTCTCGTTCAGGGTTTCCACCATCTTCACCTACTTCTTCAATTACATTACCACTTTCCTCTCCTACAAAATTCGCATCCGATCTCCTTACCTCGTCTCTTATTTGATCAATTTGAGCATCAGTCAGACGTTTGTGATTTAGAATATCTCGTCGTATATTTGCTAATTTATTAGCATCTATATTTCTTCGTATATCAGTTCCTACTATTTTGCGCCATTCATTGTACGTCTGTTCGGTTAAATTTCTCATTGGTCTTAACTGAGAAGTGTAATAAGCTCTCAAAACATTACTATAATCCTCAATGGACCATTTCGTTCTTTTTTCTTTTTGTTTTTGGGGTATCACTGGAGGATCAGGGTTAGGAATATCCTGGTTCTGATTACCTACCAAATCATTTTTTGAGGAGTTTATTCCAGTCGTATATTTTTCGACCTCAGGCTGGTTTCCTCCTGAGGGACGCGACCCTTGGTTACCCGCGCGACGGCCGATGCGGTATGATTTTTTTCTTCTGGTTTGCATTTTGTTTATAAATTGGTTTATGTAAGGTTTTCCTTCCCTGGTATTTTTATTGTGACACCATCACTAGGGAGGTTGCCAACCAAAGCTAAAGAGCCCCCCCTACCCATGAGGCATACTTAACCCCGCCGGATGCCAATCCGGTACTTTAAAGTATCGGGGTAGGCTGACAGGTGCTACACCTTGCCCAAGGGTGACCTGGAGGTAGTTGTGACAAAGGGTAACCTCATTCGCCCACGTCGAAACTCCACAACCGGATGCAGTTTAATGTCAATACCCAGGACATTTATTATTATTATTATTATTATTATTATTATTATTATTATTATTATTATTATGTTATTATCATTATTATCATTATTATGTTATTATCATTATTACTATTAAACATTTTACAAGTAGAATTGTTGTCACTTTTATCAATGCTACACTTGATATACTTTGTTCTAATAGCCTGCTTTTGGGCGGCACATACCAAAGCTTCACGTTTCACTTTTCAGGTAACTTTAGGATAACGAATAACACATTTTCTCTTTGTCGATATTTTCAAGACAATCTCTGATGAATTGTCCATACATCTATTTTTCCATTCATTTTTGCTTAAACTCTTCAGATTTTTGCTTTTCAAATCATTTTGTGGTAATCGTGCCTTCAGTAACAATCGTTCCAGACACACTAACACTTTTCATGAGATTTTCTACTGAGTTCACAACGTAATAACCCAAACTATTTTCTTCCCCTCTGACTACAAGCTTCACCTCACTCAGCCCTCTTCATATACAACCTGTCAACATCAGTCTTAGGGTCTAATGCTCGGTAGGTTTTTATCCTTTCCTAGTCTTTGTGGCTATCCTTTTCAATTCACTTTGTTTCCAATCTATTATACCAGCACCATATCTAAAAATCGCGACTTCCCATGTGTTGATTGCTGTTATTTTGTTCCGATCATTCAGTTTTGATTTCAGAATCAATCTAAGCTTCCTTTTGTACTCCTTTATTGTTTCCTCCTTCATTTCTTTTTCTTTGATTTTATCAAGTTCTACTACTCCAAGGTAGGAATATCCAAGCCTTAACCTCACTTCTCTTCAATTCAAAGTACCCAGGCCTAAGATGCTTATCTGTTCGCCCTTGATCAAATCAAAATCAAAATACGTGGCGGTATCACAAATACTACAGTGATCTGGTCCCCATGTTAAATAAAAAATTGGCAAAATAGATAAGATTAAGGTAGCATAACAGTGTAAAAACAAAACATAAAATTGAACAACCAAAAAATGAAGCTTTACTTTCATACCTAAATTACCGACAATAAAAACCTTGACATACTCACCAAGGCAATTCTTAAGGTACGAAAAAACGACCTTTATAATGTCAGTTGCTTCTTCCAAATCTAATACACTAAAACACAATGAATAAGTCCACAAAAAACAATTGTTAACACTTTCTGTTGCTTTAAAATGGTAAAAATCTTCTGTATTGATCTGAAACCTCATTGAGCAGAGTTCAGAAATTATATTTGGCTTCCCCTCTGACTTTTCATTGAATGCATTCTCATTGAATTCTTCCTTTTTCATAGCTTCGATTCTTTTCTGAAATGAACAGTTTTCAGTTATGGAATTAATAAGCTTGGTAGGCCATACTGATGTTCCTGCTATCATCCAAACTGATGATGTAAGCTTGAAAAGTATACTTATTAGAATACCAAGAACTTTCCAGAATGGGAAGGAACCATCTAGTAATAAAAATTACAATGTATTAAAATAAACTTGATGTAACGGTACAAACATACAAGGAAACGAATACTTGTTTACATAAACAGGATTAATAAATAGAAATGACCATTATCTCACACCATGACAGGGATTAAAAATCACTGTGAAAAGAGCAAAAATATGTAAGGATAAGAGGTCTTACGGGCCAAAACAAGATATTTTAACTTAGCTATAATGTTGGAAAGTACAAATAAAACGGTGATAGGAATTGGTCATTTCTGGAAAATATGGCAGTTAAAGGGGTAGGTAGACAACGTATACCGTTAATAAAAACAAAAATTACTGCTACTAATACAAAAACAAATACTAGTAATAGTAGCAGTAGTAGTACCAAAGTAGTACTATTAGTATTACTATTATTATTACTATTATTATTACTATTACTATTACTACTATTACTATTACTACTACTATTACTATTACTATATCTATTACTATTACTATTACCATTACTATTACTATTACTATTACTACTACCATTACTATTACTATTACTACTACTATTACTATTACTACTACTATTACTATTACTACTACTATTACCATTACCATTACTATTACTATTACTATTACTATTGCTAATACTATTGCTAATACTATTGCTATTACTATTGCTATTACTATTACCATTACTATAACTATTACTACTAAAACTACTACTTGTTATTAGCCAAGTCCTAGTTGCCCTTAACATACCGTATGGTGTGTGAGTTGTCTACGAACTTCTCAACATATGGCGATAAAGTGATATTTTAGTTGCTCTACCAAAGCATCTGATCAATAGCGTAAAACAAAAAAACTCGTATCTTCTAAACAAAGTATTCTTCAAACGACAAGTATTTTATTTTGGCAAACTCTGTCTATTTCTTGAATACTTCATTAACAAGCTCTACCCCCTTTTTGTCTCAGTATCACTCCTTTCATCAAACATTAATATCTTCCTGAGATATAGTTTTCAGGATAGTAAACTAAAAAGGAAAACAGAGGGAGAAAAACAAAAGGGGAAAACTATTCAAACCATAAATGCATGTAAAAGTTTGTGTTGGATGGGTAGGCTGCGTAGTGATAGTATAAAAATCCATTAAAATGAAATAGTAAAGATGAAGAGTTGAGTGCACCCAACGACCATATATATGTTTTCTATTAAAAGAAACAAACAAAAAATATGTGGCATCTACACCACAATTGTTTGACAGAATAAAGTCTTATAAAAAACTTTAGTCTTATAAAAGTCATAAAAAACTTGTCTTATAAAAGTCATAAAAAACTTTAGTCTTATAAAAGTCTTATAAAAACTTTAGTCTTATAAAAGTCTTATAAAAAACTTTAGTCTTATAAAAGTCATAAAAAACTTTAGTCTTATAAAAGTCATAAAAAACTTTAGTCTTATAAAAGTCTTATAAAAAACTTTAGTCTTATAAAAGTCTTATAAAAAACTTTAGTCTTATAAAAAACTTTAGTCTTATAAAAGTCTTATAAAAAACTTTAGTCTTATAAAAGTCATATAAAAAACTTTAGTCTTATAAACGTCTTATAACAAACTTCAGTCTTATAAAAGTCATAAAAAACTTTAGTCTTATAAAAGTCTTATAAAAAACTTTAGTCTTATAAAAAACTTTAGTCTTATAAAAGTCTTATAAAAAACTTTAGTCTTATAAAAGTCTTATAAAAAACTTTAGTCTTATAAACGTCTTATAAAAAACTTTAGTCTTATAAAAGTCATAAAAAACTTTAGTCTTATAAAAGTCTTATAAAAAACTTTAGTCTTATAAAAAACTTTAGTCTTATAAAAGTCTTATAAAAAATTTTAGTCTTATAAAAGTCTTATAAAAAACTTTAGTCTTATAAAAGTCTTATAAAAAACTTTAGTCTTATAAAAGTCATAAAAAACTTTAGTCTTATAAAAGTCTTATAAAAAACTTTAGTCTTATAAAAAACTTTAGTCTTATAAAAGTCTTATAAAAAACTTTAGTCTTATAAAAGTCTTATAAAAAACTTTAGTCTTATAAAAGTCATAAAAAACTTTAGTCTTATAAAAGTCATAAAAAACTTTAGTCTTATAAAAGTCTTATAAAAAACTTTAGTCTTATAAAAGTCATAAAAAACTTTAGTCTTATAAAAGTCATAAAAACTTTAGTCTTATAAAAGTCTTATAAAAAACTTTAGTCTTATAAAAGTCTTATAAAAAACTTTAACTCACATTTCAAATAATTCATGGAAATGAAGTTTATCCTTAATACGTCAACACTAAAGCATTACTCTTCAATCTTTCTCCAGTTTCTGTAAGCACTCCCTTTTTTAAGACCATTGTCTAACCTTGTATCTCCCGAAAACTACAATTATGAAAAGTGGACTACTGCTAAGACCTATGCTGCTTCCTCAGTACGTTGTTAAAAGCAATTCTTTAACTTCAGCACTCAAGAAGACTAATTTATTAAAACCGATAACTGGACCATCAAGTACAGAAACTTAATATCAACAGGTAACAGAGGTGAAGACCAAACAACAATTGGCAACGTGTAATTTGGAAGTAATTCCGTGAATTGGATATAACAAAAAAAGCTAACACAAGACAGCAATACCTGAAAATGTATCAACAATAAACCCCGTCCAACCCATGATGATGGTTAAGACCGCTCCCATTATTAACCTGCCTGGCAATTACAAGAATCTGAGACCTAGACCTATTCAAAATACCTAGACCTACTCAACATTTTTGAAGGCATTTAATGTGGAATAAAATTCCATCCAACAAGATAAGATGTAAAAGCTGCTATGAAAATTGACCTGTTACTTGGAAATAACTATGGGCTGCAATATCACTTCTGGTCTGACATCGTAAGAGTAGCAACCATTATACCAAGTTGTCGAAATGGAATATTTCACAAATATTACAAAAATGACTAATTAATAATTATTCTTTGTTGCAAACTGTAAAAAATGTTGTTTTTAAAGAAAATGCAGTAAAAATAAATCACAGAAAAAGAACCCGCCTCTATCCCAATACCCTAAAAAGTAGGTATAACTGAGTATTGTTCTTTATTAAAAACATAATCCAGGATTAATAACCCAGACTTAAAACAATTTAACACGTTCAAGGGTCAATAAACTTGAATGACATCCAACAATCGGTGTAGTAACTACTGCGTCGGTCATCATCAAATCAGATTACGCCATACTATCTAAGTAATCATTACATCATATAACGCCATACTACTGAATAGATCATTATCATCTTATGCCATACTACTTCATACGTCATTATTACATCGTATTACGTCATACTACTGAATAGATCATCATCATCTTATGCCATACTACTGCATACGTCATTATTACATCGTATTACGTCATACTACTGCGTAGATCATCAACATGTCATATTACGCCAATACCAACTCAATTCCTCTGAAGTGCTGCTTTCATCCCTATTAGTCGGAGCATCATGGGCCCAACGCGCACCCTTTGAATATGTGCTCAGATGTTTGGTTTTTTTAACAGAAAACCTATTCTGGGCTGGGGGTAAAGTCCCATTTGTGGTAGGTATCTTTAGTCGGACCAATCTTCACTCGCCCTATTTAGAGTAGCCCAACTCTTCAAAAAAAGTGGTGTTTCTCGAGGCAGACTTTAATTATAATTAAAGCCTGCCTTGAGGTACACCACTTTTTGAAAGCTTTACCAAAATTAATTATCTTTGGTAAGGCTTTGGTACCATCCGGATATTGTTGTAATTGACAAAAAAAGAAGACATGGTATATAGTAGACCCAACATCCGCAATGGATGAAAATGTCAAGAAAGGTGATGAGAAGAAAGGAAGTAAGAAAATGACACTTGCAACAGAAATTAGGAGAATACACCATTTCAAAACAGTGATTGTCCCTATTAGCATTGGAGCTCTTGGTACTGTGCCAAAGGAACTTAAGGATTTATTTGCAGTACTAGGGATTCCTGATATCACATGTGGTATTCAGGTGACCGCTCTAATCGGATCTGCTTCCATCCTTCGAGGAGTCCGCGACACTCTCCCTGTATAACATCAAAGCAGGTGACGTTAACAAGGTGAAAAAAACCTATATATATATATATATATATATATACGCGCAACTGTATTACAACCAGCAGTGAGGTCGGAAAGACTTCAACGTTGAAACCGTGATCCGCTTTTTCTCAAATCCATCTTCAATTTACTGTGTCAGGTTTAGTACGTGACCACAACAGGATCCCCTGGTTTAAAGCTGGCCTGATCTGGTAACAGGTATTCTTGAACAATGGGTTAAAAACAGGCCAATAATCATTCATATAACTTGCACAGAAAATACAAGGATATCGACTGGTGACTTTTTGGTGGTGGTGGTGGTGGGTGAATCTTTCCCTGATTTTAACAAGGTGTCCACTCTTGCTCTCTTCCAGATCTCGGGTAAATTGAATGTTGTTGTACAGCTGTTAAATACGTCCACAAACCATCCTTATGTATGTTCCCCCAAATCCTAACTATTGTCATTGGTTATCCCAACTAACCCAGCTGCTTTACCATATTTAAGGCGTTTTATGGCCCTATTTAATTCTCTAAACCTAAATGATAAAAACACATTGTCACTTTCTTGCCTAAAGTGATCCATATTTTGCTTTATTTTCTTTGGGTAGTCTCCGTTGTTAGGTTTTCTATTCATTAACAGTTGGTGTCCTACTTGATTAGGTATGACTGCATCTATATTTGGATTTGGCTTCTTTCACGAGTCAAAATTTGTTACGGCTTTGGAAGCTTTTTTGCTGTTAAGTGTCACATCTATAATAGATAAGACTTCTTTCCAGTGTTCCTTTCCTATCGTTACTGATGAAGGCTAGCATGACCTCTCCAGGATTCAGAAGATTTTTAGCAAATGGGTTCTTACTGCATGGATGGATGTATTTCATTTACTTTTCTTTAGATTCATTGTTTAGGCATATAATCAGTGTTTTGCTACACCCCCTGGCACTGTTAATTTTCAGCCTTGCATGCCAAATTTTGAGAAATCACCATAATGCATTAGATGTGAATGGAGGATAAATTTATCCAGGCTTCAAGATCTGACATAAAGCTTTTCATTTGACTTTGCGGAAGTTGTGTCATGCTTAAAAATGTTGTCTCAAGCTGTCTAATTACAGGATTCACATCAACTATTCACGGTTGGCGTTGGATTTTTTGTATTGGACGTCTAACTGATTTTTCAAACTTTTTGGGGTGCTTTGATGAGACAAACGTTTGAACCGGATTACAATCTCTTCTCCAGTGTGCACCATGGGATTATGGTCTTTCCTTTGCATCAAGTAGAATAATCAAATCATAGATCACAGCCAAATTTTTGTCAGCGTCGATTTATTGATTGATTGATTGATTTTAAGCATAGACACCACTTTTACGGACAGGGCTTGGGGGGCAAATCAGGTGCACTCCAGGTATTACTGGGGGTACTTGGTCCTTGTCCATCTCTTGGAGACATAAAATGTTTCCTTCAAGGTCTGCATACAATTTTCCCTCAGATTTAGATATCCCTTGACACTAAAATCGTTAATTCTAAAGTTTGTTGTCATGTTGAATACGTAAGTAAAGCAAAGCCAGTCATGTAATTAGGATTCGGCAACTACCAACTGTATGTAAAAATTAAAAATCTACAAAATAGCTTGCTATATTGTGCATATAGTATACAGTAAACAAATTATCAAAGTTCTACATACCACCCCTATCTTCAGTGAATGCATTCATTAAAAACTCAACAATTTGCCCATTGCCATTGCAAAGCAGAATATCCCTCGTTCCATTACCATCAAGTGAATTAAGCATTGTCGCCAAACCATTATAAAGTTTTCGTTCACTAAGTGACCAAAACATGTGCTCTCCAGGTATACTATCAATCTCTAGCCTTGCATATGGGAAAAATGAAGAAATGTCAGGTCTCTTCTCCACCAAGTTCTCTAGGGGTATTTTTAGAAATGACGTTAATGCTGAACTAAAGGCTAGTACCTTTTCACCAGGAAGTTCACCTCCTTGACGTATGTTTCTCCTTGACCAATTTGATACCTAAAAAACAGAAACAATTGACAGTGCCAAAAATATCAAAGAGTTCTGCATCCCTACCATCATCTATTATAATCTATCTATCTATCCTATTTATCTATCTATCTACCTATCTATCTACCCTTGTATTTATCTATCGCTTTATCTATCTAGCTATCTATCTATCTATTTATCTATCTATCTATCGATCCATCTATCTATCTGTCTAGCTAGCTAGCTGGCTATCTTTCTATCCATCTATCCATCCATCTATCTATCTATCTATCTATCTATATATATATATATATATATATATATATATGTCTATCCATCTATCTATCTATCCACCTATCTATCTATCTCTCTATCTATCCATCCATCTATCTATCTATCCATCTATATATCTATCTATCTATCTATCTATCTATCTATCTATTTATGTATCTGTCTATCTATCTATCTATCTATCTATCTATCTATCTATCTCTCTATCTATATATCTATCTTTTTATCTTTTTTTTTTTTTTCTATTTACTTTTCTCTCTTTCTTTCTCT
>RDPX01000126.1:380133-461343 GCA_003991215.1 Morbakka virulenta
ATCCATCTATCCATCCATCTATCTATCTATCTATCTATCTATATATATATATATATATATATGTCTATCCATCTATCTATCTATCCACCTATCTATCTATCTCTCTATCTATCCATCCATCTATCTATCTATCCATCTATATATCTATCTATCTATCTATCTATCTATCTATCTATCTATCTATTTATGTATCTGTCTATCTATCTATCTATCTATCTATCTATCTATCTATCTATCTATCTATATATCTATCTATTTATCTATTATCTATTTATCTATCTACCCATGTCTCGATCTACCTATCTATCTATTGATCTTTACCTACCTTTTCATCTACCTTCTACCTTCGTATATTTGCTAATATGTATGTATCTATCCCACGACATGTCAGTTTTTATTTATTATTATGAAGATGATGATGATGATTATCATCATTGTTATTATATATGACTAGTATTCGTCTGATTAATTATTGGTGTATTTCAATAAGGCTAGGTTTCTATTGGTGTGAGGCAATCAAAAGGTGAATAAACCATACTAATCTTAAAAAGGCATTACAAGTAAACAAAGTACACCTGTTCTATGTCGACATTTTGACACCAATTCTCTACTGGTTTATATATTTATATATACTTATATTAACAAATGAATATGAAATGTCATCATCAACAGTGTTCTACCACATTAAAACGTAGGAGCTATCAGCGTATTCAAACTTAACAAAAACGTGCCGATTGTGCCTGCAAGAGAAACTGGAAATCCTTAGTTACGAAAATAAATCTGAATTGTTAAACAAACGAACCGAAATTGTTTCCAAATGTCGACGACATATGAATAAATACACCCTCGCAAATTACAAATCAAAAGACTGACAATAGATAATGATTTTCTAATGCCCGTTTCCTGTTTTGTAGTTCCACGCTTAATGATTCTTTTGTTATCAATAGTCACTTTTCAAAAGGTCAGGTTACGTAATTGTTTGTATAACATCTTTGTAGAAAAATTTTTTCAAGTAATTATTTGTATACAGCTGAAGATTGTGAAAGACATGAAACTCCGAGTACTGTAAAGTTAGAGTTTTTCTTACTCATACATCTCATTATATATACTTATATAAAAACATATATATATATATATATATATATATATATATATATATATATATAATATTAATATATGCATACTTCAATAAAAGCATTAAGCACTGGAGCAGAGTGGTAAATCTTAGTACTTGTTTAGTTAATGACCTATTGAAGATGCTACTATCAAATATAAATTTTAAAAAATCAATAAAATATATACATATTTACAAAGTTGTTGTTCTCCCATGAGTCCCGTATGTTAGTTAAACAATCAATTAATCAATCCTTCTAGCTATCTATTTATCTACCTAAATATCTATGTTTCATCTATGAATCTAATTAAAAATCTGTCTGTTGATCTTTCTGTCAGTAAATCAATCAATCAATCTTAATATGTAACAGTACCTAAGTTCCTTGTCGTTCATTATTCCCAAAATATCTGTCTACGTGTTTCTTCCCTTTGACATTTACAAGTTTCCAGTTTTGAAGAGTCAGCCATGTATCTGGTCAATGTATATAGAAAACTAATTTTCTCCTTTCCTTTCTTTCTTTCCCTATCTATCTTTCCAAAACTGATTATTATTAGTTTTGCAAAGATAGACAGGATAGGAGAGAATTGTATAAGAGAGATCATGTTAAGAGAGAAGGTATTAAATTATTTTTTTCAGTTGCTACGTTTTTAAGCAAAAAAAAATATCCATCTAAATCTCAACATTTATAGGATTTGCATCCCCTTACCACGAAAGGAATTACTGGCCACAATAAAATTGTGATTTACACCACATTTGGTATGCAGGGCGACTCTCATTTAAAGAAAGTCCTAATGTGCACATAACCCTCATTTGAGCAAATATCACATTTTTAAACAGAGAAGCATTCACAAGCAGCAGCAAACGTGCTTGTTTCTTGTGGATGGCAAACCCATTTGAAAATGAAAGCAATCTAAAATTACTTTTACAAGTCTAGAATTAAAATCAATGCATAAAATAAAACTTGAAAACTACATGCCTGTGTGTTTGGGCAGAATAACAGTAAATAACATCCTGGGTAGTGTTCTTTCAAATGCACTAATGTTCCTTGTGATATGCAAAGTAGCAACCCTTGCACAAAGCATTGGTAAAGGTCTTTGTTAAAAAGAAGGTTGGGGTGTCTAAGAATCTCAAGCAGTGGAACTGATAGTAACTCAGGGGCTTCACAATCACATTTGCTTGGGCTTGTTTGTTGAGACTGATTTTCTTCATCTGAACCCGCCAAGTTTTTTTTATTGTATTTACATCCTTTAACAAGCTTTGATATTTGATCAGTCAGTCTTTCTATTTCTAACCAGTAAAGTTTCTAAAAAAATTACAACAGAACAAAATTATCAAGACGATAAGAAAAACAAAACAAAGGTTTTAATAACCTATGAAAAGTTGATCATCATTCATCCAGGGGCAATCAAAGAACCACAGTGTCAACTCTGACAAAAAGCTTAAGTCCAACAACTCCAAACAATTTAACTCGTTTACCAATCATTTTTGACACCTACCAAATTTATCTACAAAGATTTTATCTGGCCCATCATGAAGTATGTGTCTGAAACATAGAACATAAGCCGAAAAAGGAAAAAACTGACATATTTGAGCTTTGGTGCTACAGGAGAATGCAGAAAAATACATTGGACTGATAGGAAAAGCAACCTTGAAGTGTTGAGATTAAGATGCACCAAGAAAAAGGTACAGAAGGGAATAAAAATTTACTTTGGGAAAGAAACATGAAAAAATTATTGTGTATGGTACAAAAAGGCAGAACGGTCGATGCTTTCAGGAGTCCGTAGCCTACAAAGGGCTCAGGTATTTATGTGGCACAAACGATTTAGAGAGGGCAGAGAGGATGTTAAAAATGATGAAAGGCCAGGTGCACCTGCTACAAAACAGACTCCTGAAAGCATCGATCGTGTGAGTTTTGGGACGAATTTTGCAGACACTCTTCTCACGTTAAGATCCATTGTGAGTATTGTTTGAACTGTCCCATATGAAAGACCAGTGTCTGAACTTATCTCCCTGACAGTTAGGCAGCGATCTGACATTATTATCCCTCTCACACGCTCGATGCTTTCAGGAGTCCGTTTTGTAGCAGGTGCTCCTGGCCTTTCATCGTTTTAACATCCTCTCTGCCCTCTCTAAATCGTTTGTGCCACATAAATACCTGCGTCTTTTGTAGGCTACCTTGTCCATAAGCGATGTGTAACTTTTTAATTGTCTCTGATGGCATAAACCCGAGTTTAGCACAAAATTTCACGCACACTTTCTGCTCAATTTTCCCCTCCATTTTGACTGAAATTCGCCGGAATAGAAGCACTGTCCTTGACTTATTCACCATAGCAAACGCATCGCGCAACGAAAAACTTTCAAATCGACACAAACGCTTCCTGACACATCCACCTTCATGATAACATAACTCCCAACTTGACCAATCTCACCATACGGAGTTATCAGCTCATTCCGGGAATTTATTGATCACACCTCTTATATTTATATATGTTTAATGTTGAGCATTAAGCAACATTTACATTTGTCTAATGGAAACGGTTGCAACTTCAAAGAAGCATGAGCAGGAACTAGAAGTCGCTGAGCTAAAAATGCTCCGATGGTCACTTGGTGTCACTCGGCTAGACAGGATTCGGAATGAGAGAATAAGAGGCACAGCACTCGTACGGAAGCTGGGAGAGAAGCAAAGAGAGCAGAGACTCCAGTGGTTCGGGCATGTCATGAGGAGAGAAGAAAATTACGTCGAAAGGAAAATGCTGGATATGAATGTCCCAGGAAGGAGGAAGAGAGGCAGACCGAAAAGGAGATAAATAGATGCTATCAATGAGGATTTGAAAGAAAAANGCAGGAACTAGAAGTCGCTGAGCTAAAAATGCTCCGATGGTCACTTGGTGTCACTCGGCTAGACAGGATTCGGAATGAGAGAATAAGAGGCACAGCACTCGTACGGAAGCTGGGAGAGAAGCAAAGAGAGCAGAGACTCCAGTGGTTCGGGCATGTCATGAGGAGAGAAGAAAATTACGTCGAAAGGAAAATGCTGGATATGAATGTCCCAGGAAGGAGGAAGAGAGGCAGACCGAAAAGGAGATACATAGATGCTATCAATGAGGATTTGAAAGAAAAAGGATTGAGAGTGGAGGATGCAATGGACCGTGTAAAGTGGAGGAGATTGATCCGCTGTGGCGACCCCTAAAAAGGGAGCAGCCGAAAGTAAAAGAAGACATTTGTCTAATGGAGGAATGATGATGGTAAGTACTCTTCCAACAACTCATTCAGGATATCATTTTTTTAAATTTTGTATATCATCTATATATTTTTAAAAATTCTAAATGACATATCTTTATGGTAACATGTAACAAAAAATACAATATGCTGACAACAGACAATCTATTAATAATTAAAAAGGCAAATTGTGTATATCTAGTAAACCTGTAGTAAAATGAGGTTGCTTCCTGTGCTACAAGGAATTAAGATCTTCAAAGAAAAGATAAGATATTGACAATAGTGGGATGACGAATACAAAGAAATTGATTTAAAAGTTTCCGGAGGTAACATTGCTAGAAAAGTACAAGCTGTCATTTTTACTGACCAATAAATGGGTCCTGGTGTAGACCCTTAAGAGATTGAGTCACTTTAACCCAAATCTATATAAAAACTGCTCCTTGCGATCGTACAAATCTATCCTAACTTCTTGCCCAAAACAGACTTAGTTGCCGGATATTGTACAAGATCCTCAAGCCGCTTACAACCATATTTCAGCTAAAGCTCTCTGTGCTGGAAATATTCTGTTTTGAAAACTTAAGAATGAGGAACTCACTGCATTTCCCTATTATAGATGGGGGTAAGAACCCCCAACGTGTCTAAAATTACTTACCATTACAATACTTTACAAGACCCTTTTATACCCCTTCGCAGGTACAAAGAGCAATACCTCAAAATTTAATAACTCTGAAAAACATTGTTAATGTGACATAACAATCTAATTTATGTGTTTATCCTTACATTTGGTTTTGGAAATGCATAGCTGTTGATAATTTCAGCATTCTTGTTCCTACATTCTTTTTGGCATGGTGTGTTAATACTTTTACTATTTCCCACACAGAGAATATCAAAGCACATACCTTTGCATAGATTTTGCTTCTTTTATACAACAGAAATCTTTCTTTGATTTCATGGTAAACTTCAGCACATTGAAGACAATAGCAGAGATCTGGGGCAACCTTATTCCATAATTCATCACTCCCAGAGTCAGAACGTGAGTCCTCACATAAGCTCTCAAACACTTGAAATGCAAAGCTTTTAAATTCTTCATCTGAGCACCATAGACACGTCATATTAAGAAAGGCAACCCCAACAATCTGTTTCTTTAAGTCATGATTTCATTATCCTGGGTGGCAAGGAAATTATTGTCTTCGGGGGAAGCCATTATCCTACAAAAGAAAGCATTTGTGAAGGTTTTTTATTGTTCTATTGTTGTAACTCATAAGCAACAAAAACAAGCAGAGACTAGAAAATGAAAAAAATGCCAAGATTAGCAATAACATTAAATTTTGTGAATCCTAATGGGTACAAACCCCCCAACTTACCAAAATTGCCTTCTTGTGAGACACCTTCTAAAACTCAGTCTTCCCGTTAATCGGTAATATAACAGTAAAATTGGTCCATAATTTAGACTCATTGGAAATTGTTTAGTAATATATTCATTATAGGTTTGATAATCTGAAAAAAACACCACCTGGTATGCTTATATATATATATAAGGGGTGTCCAGCTTAGAGTGAGGTGAATTAAGCTGAGAGATCAATCCACAGCTCTTTGCTTTACCCAGATTCACAGACAAGTCCTACAAAGTCCTTCCACCTATTTCTATCCTTAGCTAACATTTTCAGACATTTGAGGCCATATACACAGTTCAAGGTTTTAACATTCGTAAGCTCAGGATTCAATTCATTAGCAATTTTAATATCCTTCTCTATCACCACAGGGAGAGTAGTTCTAGGCCTACCTCTAAACGTCTTTCTGTTATCAAAATTTTCAAAATAAAATTTCATACTTTGTTGAGCTGGTGTATTTCATTCAACCGTAAAACATGTCCAAGTATTTTCCATCTGGCTTTTTTTATTTCATTACTTATTGGTATTGCATCACTCATTTCATATAACGCAACATTCGACACTATGTGTCTCCAATTATGTCTCCAAATTTTACTTTACTTTTAATTCATTGAATCCTCCTCTTTTTTTGTCATTCCCCAGGTACCAGAGTTATACGTTAATACAGGTTTGACTAGCACATAATATAACTTTAAACGCTTCTTTATATGTAATTTACTACTTCTAATCCAAATTTTGTTCATTTTATTAAAAGCTGCAGTAGCCAAAGATTTCCTTCTTGTCATGTCCTCAGAATCACCTAACAAACTACCAAGCTTCTTGACTCCTCTCCACCTTTCTGATAATTTATCCCCTCTTTCTATGATAGTTTGCTCAGTTTTATTTGGGTTTACTTTCAGATTACCTTGCCCTAGTATATTTTCAACATTATCAGTGACTAATTTGCATTTATATTCACTTTCAGTCATGAAATCAGTGTCATCAGCATAAACAAGTTCACCAGGTAGAGATGAATATTTAATGTAATAATGATCATAGTTTAGTGTGTTAGTGTTTACAAAATTCCTAATTTTCCTTAATTCTTTCTCCAAATAAACAGTGAAAAATGTTCCACTTATACCATCCCCTTGAGGGGAACCAATATTACTTTACAAAACATCATCCTTATCATTTATTTCATCCTTAATAGGAATCGTTGTTTCACTAAGAAGTGCTCTGCACAATCTGATTTCATCGTCATCTAAAAATATTAAATAGTTCTTTCAAAAGTTCACATCTATTAATAGTGTCAAAAGCTGGCGACATGTCTATTCCAGTAACTAGAATCTTTGTACCTGCATATTTCTGAGCAGCTGCACAGATCCATCTATATGCCCACACAATATCAGTAGTACTCCTGCCTTGGCGGTATGCACTTTGTGAGTTAGACAAATAAACATCTATTTTTCCTTTAATCCTCTGGAGTGTTCCATTGGATAAAATCTTCCTTGACGTTGGTAATAAATTTATCGGCCTAAGATTTTCAACAGGTCCTCTCTCCTTCCCAGGTTTTGGAATTTATTTCAGGAGAGACTTACTAATGTTAAAATTTTCGCTGCCCTCAACTACTTTGTTTAATACCATTGCCACTTCTTCATCTAAATCTGCATATTTAACCATTTCTGCTGTGATATTGTCATGTCCTGCTGCTTTATTGTTTTTCATCTTTTGAATACATAACCTTACTTCTTTGCTGCTTATTGGATTATTTAGTGGTTTATTCATATCACCTTCTTTTATCTTAAGAATACTCTGTTGATTTGGATCATAGAACTTTGAATGATAATAGTTTTGACAGTTTCATGTATTTCTCTACTATTTGTTATTTTTCTCTTATTTTTGTCATATATAAATAAATTCTCGCTCTTATCTTGATGCAGTGTACGTACAGCCTCGAACATTCTACAATCATCTTTTGTTTCAGAAATAACTTCTACTATTTTATCAATTTGCTTTTCGCGTGTTTTCTTTACCTCTCTTTGAATTAACTTTGTAATTTTATTTCTTTCTTTTTTCATTTTTAGGTAATGTTCAGTGTTACCACAATTTTATATTTGTATGGGTACGTTCTTGCTCATTTCCGATAGATAATCAATGTTAGCATTGTAGTGTATAACATTCCTCTCATTTTTGAATTTTCCCAAAACCTCATCAGCAGTTTCAATAATTGCATTTTTCATTTCATCCCATTTTACTTCCTTTTCTATCATCTTTTCTTTTAACACACTCTTATAAGCTTCCCTTGTATCCTCATCATTCACTAAACGCCTTGTGTCATATCTAATATCTGTTCTCTTCTTTACCTTCTTGTAAAATCTGTACAATTGAATATCTGAACGGCATACTACTATTCTGTGGTCACTGTCCACTTTTGTTCCAGAATACGATCTTGCATCAGTTAGTAAGTGTTTTTTATTTCGAGGTATTATTACAGTCAATTTGGTTATAAATTGTTACTAATGTATTTGTTTCCTTATCCTTTCTTATATTCTGCCACGTAGTTTGATGCCTTGCTGGATGCTGGAAGCAACTATTACCAATTATCAGACCACTTGCATTCCTTCGCCCTCTCGAATAATGTCCAATACTTCTTTCGCCTGGTAGTTGTCTTCCAATTTTTGCATTGAAATCCCCGGCTATAACAGTGTAACTCCCTGTCATGTTCTTAAAAGTCAAAAATAAATCATTTAGTACATCATAGAGTTCATCAATTTCTGTCGAATCGTCTTTTACTCTCTGCGTATGCGGAGCATATACGTTAATAATGTTTATCAAAATTGCTTTTCTGTTTTTATCATTCATTTTTAGCTGTAAAACAGAAATCCTGTCATTTACCCTCCAGCACTTATGTATGTGGTCTTTCCAATTATCCGATATAATAAATCCGTTTCCATAGTGTTTGCTGTCAGATTTTAAACAAATCAGCCTGCACCCTTTTACATTTCTATCCAAACCATTTTTTATTTTTGTCTCTTGTAAACAACATACATCGACTCGATATTTAGATATATCTGCTGCTAAATGTTCTTGTTTAAGTTCTTTAGTCAGCCCACGAACATTAAACATTGCTAAATTTAGCATCTTCATCATATTGTAGGACTGTTCTGTGAATCTTTAGACTAATTATTTACTTCAATTTTTTAGATTTCAGTAAACAGGAGCTTCGTCACTCGCTCCGCCACCTGGTATGCTTCTCACCAAAAACAAGACAAGCTGACTGCATACAAACCAGAAGCCTACAAACAGATTAGTATTTTGTCATCATGAATGTTGCAACCCAATTTTTGGACTCCTTAATATAAACAGGCATAGAGTTTACCCAACATTAAAGACACATTGTTACAAAAAACTAACCTCTGAAAAGATATCTTAATCTCTGCTGTGTACACACATCCTTCAAGATTGGTAGTCTTTTTAACAGTAAGTCAATTTCATTTTAAAACTTTCTACAGATATGTTTTAACTAATGCCATTTCTATTCTAACACTTCGGAATTGCTGGAAGTTTTTAACTACATCATCTCACCAGATTTCACATTTTTACCACAACCATGCAGAACCAACCCAGATTGCTACTTGAACAAAGTGGGATAGTTACTTGTCCATTTAATGAGGCTATCAGTCACACTGTCACCATATCCCTGTCCATCTCCAAAGTGAGTTACTAGTAATACCCCCATGGATATAGCTATTGTGAGTGAGGCAATGTCAGTCAGTAACTTGTGTCCCCCTAGAACACATGGATATAACATCTTTACCACTTCAATTTGTTTATTTAGTACTGTAATGCATGTTGAGAGATTCACTGAACCCAACAAACTAATCATGGTGAACACAGGGTAAAGCAGTTTCATTTCCCTCATACTGGTGAGTGGTAGTACTTTCACATGTGGTGTCTTTTAGATATGGACAATCTTAAAGAAAAAAAAATAATGCTTTTATTGGAGATTCCAATTGATAGAGAAAATCTGGAGGAAATGAACTACATTTGAAACTAACCTTTAACCAGCCTGGAAGTTTGGAAGTAGCTCAAGTGCAAGCTGAATTCCATGTTATGAATAACACTTAGCCTCTGAGTGATACTTCTGAAGCTTTGGAACCTAAAAAAAATTTAAATAAAAATTCAATTATAAGTCCTGATGAAGAACATCAACAACAAACGCAAAACAACATCTGAGGCACACATCCTTCTTAAAGAGGTGGTACCAGTAAACATTACATGTGACAAATATAGCACTTTTGTGAACAACATCCACCTAAGAATCAATACCCCTTAATGGTGAGCAACTTGGGTCATAATCCAAGGAATGGCTGAAACCTAACAAATACCACTTCAAAGTAATTGGAAGATCATCCATTCTTCCTGTATCATCAACATGGCTTCAACTTATTCGATAAAAAACTTTGGGTCACTGCAACAGCTCACTCAGATATAAAGACAAGCAGTAAGATGCTATTTCATTTTCAATTCTACCAGACCAGCCTGCAGATATCATACCAGGTCATGATGTTTTCAGATAACATTTCCAAGTTCAAACAACATTTAATGGGCAAAGTTCTGCTCACTGTATGTGGAGTAGTGCTACCAAAGGTTGAAACAGTATCACCTTTTAAAAACCAATTGCCAGAGATTCATTCAATTGCAACAAAATCTCTGTTAGAAGAAGTGCATGAAAAACACAGCTGCTTGTCACAACAAACAAAGGAAATAAAAAAGACTTTTTGTAGACTTTTGCCAGACTAACTGTGACAGGGTCACTAGACCTACATTTTTAGTTTAATTCAATAGTTTTAACTTTTTTTAGGTTTGGCGTGTTTTAGAATGTTGTCCGTGGTTTTATAATTCATCCGGAACAGATGTTCGCAGTTGTATAAGGTTAAGGGCAGGGTATTTGGTTTTGATGTTAACTTATATTTAGCTACACGCAATATTTAGCTGCATGCAATACTTAGCTGCACGCAAAATATTCAACCATAAATAGGAGGCCTGTTCAGCTGAGTGTCAGTGTGCTGAAGTCAGTAAAGCACTGTATTAGCTTGGTTAGAGGAGACATCAGACCTGTTTCGCAGGCAAAGATAAGACATTAGTGCTCCCGTTTATTTTCACTTTCAAGTGTGTGAGATTAATAAATTTGCCAAAAGAGAATCCCTGAATTCTTACTCGTTCTCACGCGCCACCGCCCTGCATATCCTGTTACATTTTCTGGTACTAGAAGTGGGGTTCAGGTGTAAATTTTTAAGGCATTTTTACTGAAAAAAAACGGGAACGCTAATAACATGTTGATGAGGGACCAGTTAGCCACCCTTACCACCAGGCTGCAAGAGACGGAGCAGCAGTTGGCCCAATGGACCCAGCCCAACACCACCAGTACAAGGACCACCCCAACTTTCAGAGTGACCATTCCCAAGGACCGGCGCTTTTCCAAGTATGGTGGTACGAGGGTTGATCGAGTGCTCAACAACTGGATCTCCGACGCTGAGCGTGCTGTGAGGGACCAGCCAGATGGGGAGGCAGTGGACAACTTGATCCTCCACTTGGAGGGTGTGGCTGAGGAGGTGATCTACGCCCAACAGCACAGTGGTTCACCCCCGATGGAGTGTTTTGTGTCCTCCGGGAGGCCTTTGGAGAACAGCTTTCTGTCACCCAAGCCAAGTGGAAGTTCTTTGGGAGACGACAGGCAGTGAAGGAGTCAGTACAGGACTTCGCCCACGCTCTCATGATGTCAATCCCCAGGGTACAGAGACTGAGTAGGGAGGTGCTGGCTAACAAAGATGGTCTCCTGAGAGAACAATTTATCGAGAACCTCAGGGACTCCCTGCTTAGGAGGGTCATAAGCATTGGGGTCGAGAACACCCTGGAGCTACCTTCCAAGAAGTGTGTCTGGAGGTAGACCGATACATGGAGGAGGAGCCTCAACCACAACACGTGGCAGCTGTGAGGAAAGCAGCATTGGATGGAGAGGACATGATGGAGGCAACCTGCTCAGAGGTCAATGGCAAGGGAAGGATACTGTCGGACCTGATCTCTGGCCAGAAGGTCCTTGCTGAGGAGACACGAAATCAGCAGCAGTCACTGATGACACACATTGAACAGCAGAGGGCGATCCTCAAACGCCAGCAGGAGACCCTAAATCAACTCCTGGCTGCAGGGTTGCCAAGGCCTCGCCCCAGCAGCTGTTTCAACTGTGGAAAGGATGGACACTACGTGAGGAACTGTCCCAATGCAGAGGAGACAAACAAGAAGAGTAGCAAGCTATGGTAGAAGAGGGAGGGAAATGCCAACCCTCCTCTGCAGTGAGCCAAGTGGTGGAGGAGGTGGACAGTGGCTCACCCCTTCCAAGGTTAGTTGGTGGCACACCAGCTACCACAGCAAAGTTGGCAGGCATTGAGATCGAATGCCTAGTTGACACAGGTTCCATGGTCTCCTTGGTGACCGAGGACTTCTACAAGAAGAAGCTCAAAGCCGTATGCGGAAGAATACAAGACAGAAGGATGCTAAGTCTTTGTGGTGTGAACAGTCTTGAAATCTCTTACCTTGGGTACCTGGAGCTGGATGTACAGGTGGGAGGAGTGACAATCCCAAAATGTAGAGTGCTGATCCTCAAGGATATGGCAGCCATCGTCAAGCAGCAGAGGAGACAGCCTGGAGTGTTGGGGATGAATGTGCTTACAAAGATCCTAAAGTGGGGGGAGGTGCTCAAAAGCCAAGCAAGTACATCATCTGGGCAGAGTCAGAAACCCAAAAGGCAAAGACTAGTGAGGATTGCTAGCAACACTGCTGTGTGGATTCTATCAAACTCAGCAGTGAACATTGCCATCACAGGCACACCTTGTGGGGCAAATGCATTGGTGGAGCCATTCAACATTGCCCTACCAGGGGGACTTCAGGTGACAGCTACATTGGTGGATGCTTCCAAGCCCTACTTCATCATGTAAGTGACCAACCTGATGCCAAGGGGGGGGGGGTGACCCTGAAGAAGAGGACCTGTCTCGCTACTATCCAGCCAGCTGACGTGATGACAAAGGAGGAGTTGACATTTGCTGTGCGAGTCAGCAAGGTGGTAGTGTCCTGCACAGTCAGAGCAGACTGTCTGAGTGTATCCTCACCAAACCCCAACAGGGCTGCCACAGTGCCAGATGAAGAGGGACCATCCAAGGAGTTGCTACTCAGAAACTTCCCAGGGACAGAGGAGAAAAGGAAAGAAGCAGATTGTATCATCCAGGAGTATGCTGATGAGTTCTCTCATGAGGGGGAGGAGATTGGATGTATGCAAACATTGCAGCATCGGATTCACACAGAGGATGATGCCCCAATCAACCAGAGGCACAGACATATACCACCCAACCAGTTTGAAGAGGTGAAGGAGCATCTACAGGCACTCCTCAACCAAGGAGTTATCCAACC
Organism: Morbakka virulenta; assembly: GCA_003991215.1. Lineage (NCBI taxonomy): Eukaryota > Metazoa > Cnidaria > Cubozoa > Carybdeida > Carukiidae > Morbakka > Morbakka virulenta. The sequence goes on from RDPX01000126.1 coordinate 393,301, forward strand.
AAGTCAGAGTAACTATGCCTCCCCCATAGTATTGGTGCAGAAGAAGACTGGGGCACTCTGCCTATGTGTGGACTACCGATGCCTCAATGCCAAGACTAGACGTGATGCATACCCCCTGCCAAGGATAGATGAGTCACTCAATGCACTCAGAGGAGCACAGTACTTCTCTACAATCAACTTGGCATCCGCATACAACCAAGTGGAGGTACATCCTGACAACCGACACAAGACGGCATTCACTAGTCCAATGGGGCTCTTCGAATACAATCGAATGCCCTTTGGGTTGTGCAATGTGCCTGCCATGTTCCAGAGGCTGATGACGAATATCTTCTGGGACAACATTCTCAAGACCCTGCTCGTGTACCTAGATGATATCATCATCTTCAGCCACTGTATGAGGACCACCTTGATCAACTCCATTGCATATTCCAGAAGCTGAGGGAGCATGGCCTCAAGATTGAACCAGAGAAGTGTCACTTCTTCCAGGACCATGTGACCTATATTGGGCATGTGGTGTCACCAGAGGGTGTGTCTACCGACCCATCAAAAACAAAGGCAGTGTCACCATGGCCAACCCCAAGGACACTGAAGGAACTACGTCATTTCTTGGGTTTGCCTCCTACTACGGCCGCTTTGTGCCAGACTTTGCACATATAGCAGCACCATTATACAAACTGGTGGCAGACATATCGGAAGGAGCAAAGAGGAAGCAAGGCTTCATCAGTAAGCAGCGCTGGGAGGATCACTGCCAGCAAGCCTTTGACAGACTGAGGAGGGCTCTGGTAAGTGCACCAGTACTGGCCTATCCCGATTACAACAAGCCATTTGTGGTAGAGACGGATGCCTCAAACCAAGGACTGGGGGCAGTACTATCACAGAGACAAGATGGGAAGCTGTGAGTGTTTACCTATGCAAGCCGTGGCCTACGGGGTCCAGAAAAGAACATGGAAAACTACTCATCTATGAAGTTAGAACTGTTGGCACTAAAGTGGGCAGTATGTGATAAATTCAGAGAGTATCTGCTGGGCTCTGAATTTATCGTGTACACTGACAACAACCCGCTCACTTATCTCCACACCAAAAGCAAGCTCAAAGCTGTGGAACAGAGATTGGCATCTGAGCTCTCAAGCTTTAACTTCAAAATTCAGTACTGCACAGCCTCCCACAATGTAAATGCTGATGCGCTGAGCCGCTGCAGACATGATGACAAGCCAAAGCAGAGCAGTGCTGACACCAAAGAGATGGGACGGTCACCAGCCATGTTGCCCACCGAGATACTTGCTGCAGCTGCTGGGACGACAATCATTCCTGATGATGTAAGAGTGCGATTATTGGTTGGTGCCATCCGAGTAACGGAGCTGGGAGTCACACAGCCAGCCAACCTGGAGCAACTACCAGCTACCTACCTACCAGCACTACAGCATGACCAGATCAAAGGGCTACAGCAACAGGATGCTGGACTTGCCAGGGTGAGGCACTACCTTGAACTGGGTAAAAGGCTGAATTAAGTGGAAAGGCGACAGGAGACCAAGGAGGCTCGGCAGATGCTCAACTATCTAGACAGTAGGTTTTATAATTCATCAGGAACAGATGTTCGCAGTTGTATAAGGTTAAGGGCAGGGTATTTGGTTTTGATGTTAACTTATATTTAGCTACACACAATATTTAGCTGCATGCAATATTTAGCTGCACACAAAATATTCAACCATAAATATGAGGCCTGCTTAGCTGAGTGTCAGTGTGCTGAAGTCAGTAAAGCACTGTGTTAGCTTGGGTAGAGGAGACATCAGACCTGTTTCACAGGCAAAGATAAGACATTAGTGCTCCCGTTTATTTTCACTTTCAAGTGTGTGAGATTAATAAATTTACCAAAAGAGAATCCCTGAATCCTTACTCATTCTCACATCCTTACTCATGCCGCCACCCTGCATATCCTGTTACATAACATGAGGTTCATCCACCTAGATGCTCACCCTCTTCCAAAAACTTCACAAAATGGTTGAATCCATATTCTAGGAATAGGTTTAATTCTTTGTTGATTAAAGTTTAAGTGGGATTCTTATTCCTATAACATTTTAATCAACAAAGAATTAAACATATGCCTAGAACAAATAAAGAATAGATAATTAATACAAAACATCATTATCATAGAATTGAATAAAGTAATGATATCATAATATTCATCTCATTTCAATTTAATCAACAAATCAAGATGGATCATCTGCTTTGACCTGAAAAACTGGATACTAACCCATCCTCACCCACAGTTAGCAAGGAATGGCTTCACTGGTATCGTACCTTTGAAAATTCTATTCATGCTGTACACTAGGAATCAAACAAGTTGTTTGTTTTGACAAACTATGTAACCCATTTTATATTTGAATACATTGAACACTGTACTACCTATGATGAAGCTATTCAGGTCCTTAAGTCTCAGTACATTAAACTTACAAAGGAAGTATTTGCTTACAATCTTTTAGCTACCTGCCATTAGCAAAGTGGAGAAACCTTAGAGGAATTTTTTCACGCACTCAAAACTCTATCAAAAGATTGTAATTTTAAGGATGTCACACCGGCTACATACCAAGATGAAGCTGTCTGTGATGCTTTTATGACTGGGCTTCAGTCTAATATGATTTAACAATGTCTTTCAAAGAACAATGCACTTGATCTTTCAACCATGTTCAATCAAGCTTAATCTGTGGATGCTGCCCAGAAGAATTTGAGTCCTACTGTCTCTTTTGACCACTGCAGCAGCTGCATCAACTCCTCAACATATAACTGAACCTTTGCCTGAAGATTAGAATTGTGAGGAACACCCTACACTAACCACTGCTCCTGGAGCAAAATGTTACTTTTGTGGTTACAATAAACATCTTTGCAGAAATTGTCCAGCAAAAAATGCTACATGTAATAAGTGTCAGAAAAGAGATTAGTATGCTAAGATATGTAAATCCAATATTAAAACTAATAATCAAGTAAGACAAAATACATTAGATCCCACTTACTACCCAACTCTGGCTACAACCCCAGAATCTCCAGTTTGCTAAAAAGCTTGACTGAATGTTGAGATAAATGGTCATCCTGCAGTAGCTCTTATAGATTTGGGGAGCTCAGAAAACTTTATCCACCCTCATATGGTTGATAACCTTCTCTTGCACATATTCCCTGACAATCAAGAGATATGTATGGCTCAGTTGTTGGTGTTGGTCAAAATGTTAGGATGTTGCAAGGTAAGCCTTGAGGTCAGCGATAATCAGTATTCCAACATGTTACTTTTGATTCCCCCAGCATTATATGCTGATATACTTCTTGAATTGGATATTCAGAAAAACCACAAGTCTATCACCTTTAAATTTAAAGGTACTACATCCCCTCCGGTTGTATGTGGATTTGCTACAACATTAGTGGATCCACCAGAAGTTTTCGATAACTTAACTTCTATCATTCCATTGCTACAAAATCGAGAAAGTATCACATAGGGGATTAGAAATTCATAGATTCTGAAGTATGATAGTTTATGAACAAAGGCATTATTGAGCCATCTCACTCACCACGATGGGCTCAGGTAGTAGTAACTCATTTCAAAAATCAAAAGAAGCAATTGGCAATCAATTATTCTCAAACAATTAGTACTTTCACTCAACTTGACACTCATCCCCTTCCTTGCATTGAGGAAATAGTAAACAAAATTGCTCAATATTGTGTGTTTAGTACCATTGACCTACATAGTGCATACCACCAAATCCATTTAAAAGAATCTGATAAACCCTTTACTGCATTTCAGGCTGGTTCTGGTCTCTATCAGTTTACTCATCTCCCTTCAGCATGACAAACAGAGTCACCTGCTTTCAAAGAGTTATGGATTCAATAGTGGATGAAGAAGGGTTAATGGGTACATTTCCATACCTTGATGATGTCACCATTTGTGGTTAGGATGAGAAAGAACATGATGAGAATCTTCAGCATTTCTGTGAGGCTGTGGTACGTCCACAGATCACTTATATGAAGAAAAGTGTAAATTCTTAAAAACCAAAATCTCAGTTTTCAGAAACATTATTGAAAATGGCACTATAAGACCTGATCTGGAGAATTTGCAACCTTTGCAGGAACGTCCTGCTCTTATTAATGCAAAAAGCTTGCAACATGTTCTAGGACTATTTTTGTATTATTCAGAGTGGATTAAGAACTTTTCAGATAAAGTAAGACCTCATTCATCATGTATGACATTTCCTTTATCCACTGAATCTGCAACTGGATTTGAGAACATCAAGAAAGACATTAAGAATTCTGTTGATTCTGTGATTGATGAGAGTGCTCCTTTTGAAGCAGAAACAGATGCCTCTGATGTCACCTTGGCTGCAGTTTTGAATCAGAATGGTAGACCAGTGGCTTTTTACTCATGCCTCTGTTAAAAAGGAAGTGGAAGCTATCATCAAAAGTATTCACCACTGGAAGCATTATCTGACCAGAAAGCATTTCACCCTTAGAACAGATCAAAGATCAGTTGGTTATATGTTCAACACAAGAAGAGGCAGTAAAATTAAAAATGATAAAATTATGCAGTGGAGAATTGAATTATCCTGCTATGATTTTGATATTGTTTATTGTCCTGGAGTGGATAATATTGCTTCTGATCTGTTTTTGAGAGCTACTTGTTTGGCAAAGGCATCCAGCATTGATCTATTATTCAAACTTCATGATTCACTCTGTCATCCAGATGTGACATGGCTGTTTTATTTCATCAAGACTCAGCATCTTCTACATTTTCTTGAGGATGTTTGCTCTGTGTGTATGGAGTGCAAGGTATGTTCTGAGTGTAAGCATCAATACTATCAACCAGAGTAAGCTCATTTAATCAAAGCTACTCAACCATTTGAAAGACTGAATATTGATTTTAAAGGTCCATTGAAATCAAATAATCAGCTTCTTTATTTTCTTAATATTATTGATGAGTATAGCTGCTTCCCATTTGTTTTCCATTGCAAAGATGTTTACCACCACCACCATTATAAATTGTCTTTGCCAGTTATTCTCTCTCTTTGTCATGTCTTTGTATATCCATTAAGACAGGGATGCACCCTTTATAATTGTGGAACTGAATCAATTTCTCAAATCCCAAGCCATTGCCACCAGTAGGTCTACCAGTTACAACCCAGCATGTAATAGACAGGTTGAATGGTATAATGGCACAGTATCTGCCTGGCAAGAGGTTCTTCCAGATGTTCTCCATTCCATTTATTCTTTGCTATGCACTGCAAAAAACTGCTCTCCACATCAACATCTCTTCTCCTTCCAGTGCCACTCAACCTCAGGAGCTTCCATTCCTTCATGGCTTCTTACAGTGGAAACCATGCTCTTCAAATGTCATGTCCAAGCTAGGAAGGATCACCCTTTTGTGGGAGAGGTAGGACTCCTCCAACCAAATCCTTAGTACGCTAATGTTCAAAAGGCAAATGGCCAAGAAAAAACAGTGTCTATTTGACATTTAGCCCCAAGTGGAAATTTAGAACCTAATGCAAAAGGTCAGTTAAATAATCCTCAGCAACAAAGTGGAGACACTTGCATGCCTCAGGTGAAGGTGCTGGCAGAGAGGGATGTGGTCAACAAAGAGGATCATCTAGGCCAAAACTGCAGAGCATTCTGAAACCAATGGTAACAAAAACCCTAGATTAAAATGCTCCACTCAAAATCAGCAATGACCAGAACAACTGAATTTGTAGAATGGTTTTGTGTTTTTATATTGAAAGCCAATGTTTTGGATTTGTTTTTGTGGATATCTTAAAAAGTAGAGGGTGACTGTTATGATATCACTACTTTATTCAGTACTGTGAAATCTGTGTTTATTACATTGCCAAAAAGGCCAGGAGCTACTGAATGCAAACTTCATAGCACTATCATTTTGATGAGTCATGTAACTAAAATGACCCTGCATGTTTTAATAGGTAAACTAAGGACATCCACCAACCCTAAGATATCCATAACCCAGTGTGGATATGTGAAAGACAAGGGAACAAGAAATGTGGTCTTTACGTTAGATGAGACATGAGAATCTAATGGACATGTTAGAGCAACCTGATGTGAACGGAAAAGATCTAAGGTTATTAAGAAATTTATACTGGGATCAATCTGCAGCAGTTAGAATTGACAGAGAGGTTGGAGAGTGGAAGCAGATTCAAAGAGGAGTGAGACAAGTTGGCATGATGTCACAGGATCTGTTTAATCTATGTAGCGAGAACACCTTTAGACAACTTGATGATGGGATTGGTATTATCATTGATGGTATAGTTGTAAACAACATTCAATATGCAGACAACAGTTTTAATTGCAACATCGGAGAATGAGATTCAGAGAAGACTAGACACCAATTGTCAGAAAGAGTGAACAACAGGGTTTAAGCCTAAATGTGAAGAAAACAATGAGTATGGTGATTACAAAGGAACTGGTTATACCAGTCTGCAACATTACTTTTAATGGTCAAGTCATAGAACAAGTAAATACATTTTGCTATCTAGGATCTTATATTACATCAAATGGCCAATGGATGCATGACATTAAAGTCTAGGATTGTACAAGGAAAACAGGCATTTATCAAGTTTGACAATGTGTTAAAAAGTAAGAAAATTTCATGGATCACTGGGTATAGGATTTTGAAATCACACATATGATCAATTATGTTATATGGTTGTGAATCATGGTCTTTGTTACTGTGTTCAGAATGCCAATTGAGAAACACAGAAACATGGTGTATTCATTGTATGATGGATACAGCATGATCACATTGGATTTTTAATGAGGAAGTGTGGCAGAGGGCATCTGCTCAAAATACTAAACCTGTGCTCTTGGAAGGAAGACCTAGATATTCATTAATGGATAACTTGCAGTGGCTGAAGAAGGGCAGCAGAGAACTTTTGATTAACATGGGTGATTGGAGACTGTGGAGAGCCATGATTGCTGATGCTGCTCTGCAGCATAGCATCCCATGATGATGATGATGATGATGATGTGTTGTATTAATTATCTATTCTTTGTTTGTTCTTGGCACATGTTTAATTCTTTGTTGAATAAAGTTTAAATGGTATTCTTGTTCCTATAACATCTAGTTACTGTGATTATAGTACAATAGCCATTAAAATGCTGTCACCAAATTGCACTTAAAGAAAATGTCAAACACTACACTGCATTTGAAGCACGTCACAATTTATATCAATTTTGGAGAACTCCATTTGTGGTTACAAATGGATTGGCAAGCTTTAAAAGGACAATCAATAGAATGGGTCATCATAAAAATTTGGAAAGGTTCTTTGACATTTGGTCAAAGTATGGGACCATGTTCAATGATTCTAAGAGCAACATTCACATTATAACTGCTTGGGTATAGGATCTTCAAAAGACAGATTCATTCTGATCCAGGCCTGTTGACCACCATACATTAAATTTCAACCCCAGCAACCATCAAAATTCTGAAAAGGGTAACTGGTATGTTTTTCTATTACTCACTCTGGATTTCATAATTTTCAGACAAGATTTTCTCTTTGAATCAAAATATTCCATTTTCTGTGCCTTTAAAGTGTCCTACCATGATTCAAAATCTCAAGACTGAAATGAAAAATGCCATTTGAGTTACTGTGAATCCAGCACTCCTACTTACTCTTGAAACTCACACTTTAAATGTAGCTATTACAGTAACATTGAACCAAGAAGATAAACCAGTTTTTTTGTTTACTAAAACCCTCTCTCTCAGTGAAAAGAATCTCTTCAGCCAAAACGGGGGCCTCTCCAATTATGGAAGCTGTCAGGAACTGGCATCAATACTTACTGAATGTCACTTCAAATTTGTTACTAGCCAGATATCAGTAGCTTACATCTATGACCCAAAACAAAAAGAGAAGTTGAAGAACAATAAGACTGCTTATTGGAAAATCAACCTTTTAGGTTATAACTATGACAATGGTCCATTGTCCAGGTCCAGAAAATAGTGTTGCTGATACTCTTTAAGTGCAACATGCAGTGCTACCCTGACTGATGAAAACCATCTGAAGACTCTTTATGAATTTTCTGGACCATGGAGTTACACTCATGTACCATTTTGTATGGTCCAGAAATTTGGAAGGCTATTACTTTTTCCCTTAAGTCTAAATATCTAACCATCAGTCAATGGAGTCATGTGCTATAAGATGCCCTCCATTCTGTCCATTCACTTTTATGTGCAGAGAAGAATGCAAGACCTCATGTGCACCCCTTTAATTTCAACCAGTGATCAACTGCAGGCCCATTACACAGTGAATCTTCATCCTCCATGTGGCACGATCTTGGGCATCCTCACATCTTAGCCCCTTTTTCCATCATATCAGCTTTGCTGTTATCCATCCATCTTTGCTTTGGTTGCCCTCTTCTTCTCCTTCCTGGTATATCCATCCTCAGCACTCTTCTCCTGACATAGCCCTCTTCTCTCCTCTCCACGTGCCCAAACCATCTCAACCTGGACTCACTTATCTTTTGAGAGAGCTCTCCAACATCCAGCCTGTTTCTCACCACCTCATTGTGTAATTTGTCTCTTCAAGTAATAACTAGAGCCCATCAAAGCATTCTCATTTCTGCTACATTCATCCGTTTCTCAAGTCCTACCATCAAAGGAACAGTTTCCATGCCGTACATTATTGCCAGTCTTATTATTGTCTTGTAGAGCTTGCTCTTCACTTTCTCTGGCACTCTTGTTGCACATCATGGCTGTTGTCTTTTGTCAACTGCCCCATCCAGCTTGGATTCTTTTCTTCACCTCTTTGTCACTGCCTCCATCATATTGTATAGTTGACCATAGGTTCTTGAATTCCGTCACTTCCAGGACCTCCTCACCAGTGATTGAGATTGGTGGTAAGTTCTCATTTTTGTTGATACACAGGTTCTCTGTTTTTGACCAGCTGGTCTTCATCCCTCTTTTCTCCAAGGCTCCCCTCCAATTTTCCAGCTCTTCATTCATTACCTTCTCGTAATACTCCTTCCATCTCTTTAGAATGTCTTCTTCTGAATTCAGAACATGGCCCTCTATGTCCATTATCATTTTCATGTGCTGAACATCCTTGGAATCTCAATCGAACTGTTTTGCCATGCGATAGACACTTTTCTGCCCTTCTGTAGTCTCAAGGTTGTTGTAAATTTCTTCAAACACTTCAGACTTGGCTTTCTCCACACTTCTCTTCACTTCTTTACTGGCATTACGGTAATCCTCCTTACTTAAATCAGTTTGAGATTTACTCCATTTCTTGTATTCCTCTTCCTTCTTCCAAAGACATTCCTGTAGTTCGTCATTCCACCACCAAGTATCCTTGTTTGGTTTTCCCTTACCCAAAGTTTCACCAACTACCTCCTTGGCAATCGACTTGATGGGCCCAGATGTAATATTCTAGTCAACCGGGAACACCTCACCAAGTTCCTTTTTCACTTCCAAGACAAAACTATGCCTGCACTCTTGCTCTTTCAACTTCCACCATCTGATCTTTGGTTCTGTGCTCTTTGCTCTCTTTGCTTTCACACTGAACTTTACCCTACAGACAACCAGTCAATGCTGATTTGCAGCACACTCCCCTGCTACTGCTTTGCAGTCTATAACTTCCTTTAGGTGTTGCCTCCTGCAGAGGACATAGTTGATCTGTGTCTTGTAGTTTCCACTGTGATAGGTGATTCTTTGCTCATTTGTCTTCGTGAAATAGGTGTTGGTAATAGCCATCTCACACCTTGTTGCAAACTCAACTACTCTTTCACCTCCTTCATTCCTTGTTTCCCATCCATACCTGCCCATTACATATTCATCTCCAGCTTTGCCTTTGCCAACATGAACACCCATTCTGTTCTTGATACTCTGGTCATGGTGGTATCTAGGTTGTTCCAGAAGTCCTCTTTCTCAGCTTCATCACACCCTACTTGTGGTCCATATGCACTGATAATGTTAGTCTGTAATCCTCTTACTTCCAGTCTCATCCACATGATTCTGTCACTAACTCACTTTACTTCGATCACGCTTCCAACTAGGCTTCGTTCAAGGATGATGCCAACCCCATTTCTCTTGTTGCCTGTGCCATAGTAATACAGCTTGTACCCATCACCTATTTCTCTGTTTTTTGCCCCTTTCCATTTAGTCTCCTGGACACACAAAATGTTGATGTTTCTTCTTTGGATGAGGTCCACTACTTCTCCCTTCCTGTCATGCTGTCGACATTAAGGATGCCTACTCTCATGCTCACTTCCTCCATCTGTTCTCTCTTCCTAGCTTGCTTCTCCCTTAGTCTTCCTCCTCCTCCTCTTCTTCTCTTTGTGCATCTGTTTATTTTTTTTATTAGTTTTTTTTTCTCGCGCGTCTATTTATTTTTTTCTAGAATCATGACTCTGGACTCTAAAACCAACCTCTGAAAAATGTTACCAGAGGAGAATGTCATGAAAATATTAGTGTACTGTGTGATGTATTTTAAGTCACTATAAGTACAGATAGATAGATAGATAGATAGATAGATAGATAGATAGATAGATAGATAGATAGATAGATAGATAGACAGATAGATAATTCACCCATCATCGGGCTGAGACACAGTCCGACAGTCAGTCACTTTTCCAGGAGAGAACCTTTTCTTTTCCTCTTTATGTCATCAAAATATTTCTGGCACATGTAAAATCTATTTGATGGACTCAATGGAAATTATCGATTTAGACCCATGTTGCCACGAGTATGTATGTATGTATGTATGTATGTATGTATATATGTATGTATGTATGTTTGTATGTATGTATGTATTATGTATGTATGTATGTATTCGCCACTAACAAAAAAATTAAAATGTTCAAAGGTAAATGTTAAAAACCTAATACATGATGTTATCCAAAATAGTTAAAAAATAAGAGTAAACAGAAACAAAAAAGAACAAAACAAACAGGCGGGACGGTAATCTAGAGAAACGGTGGCAGGGGTAGCATAATACAGATCATGAGGACCTTATTTTCATTATGGCCCCTGTCTACCTCTGCTTCTTTTTCCATTGATCTTGCCCGTTATGCTGAGGTTTTCCAGCTCTTCTTTTCGCAGTACGTGTCCTAAAAACTCCAATTGTCTCTTTCTTATTGTTCTCAAAAGAGAACGCTTCATTCCTGCTCTTCGCAGCACCNGAGTAGCCCTATATCTATAACAGTCTATGATTACCCAATGGAAACAATATCAATAATCGTGCTGTAAAGAAAATAGAATATTTAGTAATACACGTAGATATCGTTCTCTTTCTTCTGGAGCTTTTCAAAGAATCAAGTCGTAAAGAATCAGAGTCGTAAACTCTTACTCCACTACGTTTCGAAAGATACTCCTAAGTTCATCAGGTTGGTGATAGGTGAATTTTTACTCAGTAGAAACCATGGATCTTGGAGATTTCCCATGTCATCGCCTGGCTCGACGATGGGAGAAGTATCTTTCCAAACATACCGGTAGCTCAGAAAATGATTATCATTCATGACAAGATAAATCTCCTAAATCTCTGGCTTCCACTTGGCCCATAAAGTCAAGAATTTTAAATACTAACGTAAAGCCTGGCACTATTTCAGCTTATTTTTTCAACTTTGGTCGTTGGCATCCCTTATTGCGGGCATTCACATGGACATTGAACATTCAATAAGGCTCCCGACATGGTAGATTACTAAACAAAATAAAAAATGAGCAAACAACAAATATAACATAATCACAGTATACTAACCTGATTGTGAAATGATACAAATTTGCAGGTTCCCCTGAAGTACTCCTTTGACTTTATTTTAACAGCTAATTCATCGTTACATGGACAAATCACAAATGTGACCAAAACCTTGCTAATTTTTTGCTGTTGCGGAATAAATGGTGAGATCACACACCAAGAAACCTCGTGAATGTTGGGGTTTCCACGATAATTCTGGACAAACGGCGCGAAAACAAAACCACGGACCCAAACAATCAAAAAGCACTTTATTGTCCTTATTTTTGTGTTGTTCTTTCTTGTTTTCATGGAGGTTTTTTCAGAAGGCGATACGGTAATGTAGAAAAAGATTTGACAATTAATTCAACCTGAGAACTGTCGGTAAATCAGCAGGAACTGGTCTGTCTATTGTATAAATTACTTGATTAGCCGTTGCCCTTGGTTTCCCTTTCCGTCGGCAGTAATTGAGGAACAAATGTGCCATAACTTTAACTTGCTCACTTGATAATCCGTCATAAATCACTTAACTCTTCCAAAACAAACAATCACTTCACCTTCACCAGCCAAAGCCATGCCATCTGGTAATTAGTTCTAACTTAATGTGAAACCTGAGACTTAATGCTCTCGGCTGGGGTCTGAGACAGGCATATCACAGAGCCGTGTTTGTGGTAATTGATTGGGGGGGTGGGGGTATGGCTGTACGTATAGCTCTTTTTAATTATGTTCTTAACTACGCAGACCAGGTAAGCAAAAGGGAAGTTTGTCACTTCAAGGAGCAGCATCCTACTACTGGAGGTAAAATCAGAGAACACAAACTTATGAATTGGGATAATTGATGTTGGACTATCCACCGTTAGAAATGTTATCAATTCAGAAAAAATCGTCAGCTATTCATCGGGACTCTGGTGCAACAGTACATGGATATAAGGGTAAACACTTCCAGTTAGAGGATGGACCAAGTGAGGTTTACTGACGTCAGAAACAGGAATCCTGTGATAAGCGATGAGATGTTGATACAGAAGGCACATACATTAGGTAGTGAGCTGTCAGTCTCTGACTTCTCATATTCCAGAGGGTGGCTGGCCAACTTCACGTTGAGGCATGGAATTAGCAACATGGAGAAAGTGAATGTGCCAGAATATCAGTAGTGAGTCCCAGATTTGATCTTCATGATACACAGAAGGACGTCAAGCCTGCAGATCGTTACAACATGGATGAAACTGGTCTCATCTACCGCCTGAAAACTACAGTAGCACTGGCTACAGGACCAGCAATGGGGGGAGAGAAGAGGGTATCAATAGTTTTGACAGCCAAATCAGCTGGAACAGACAAACTCAAACCTCCCATCATTAGAAAGTCAGCTAGAGTAGACATCGGGGTCAGATTCAAGGGACGTCACATCATCATTCTACTCATCTACAATGCCACTGGTCGTACAACAACAGCCAACCTCTACAATGTCACAGTTGCGTTCCTACCACCAAACACCGCATTCAACATTCAACCCATGGATACTGGGATTATTAGGAACTTTAATTTATACTACAGGTAGCAACTTAATAAGACATTAAGACATTTCTTCCCCAACTGTATTGAAGACAACCTGGAGCCTAAGGTGGATTTTAGAGAAGCCATGCGATTTTTTAAAGTGTTCCTTAACACTCGGTCTCCCTCTGCTATAAAATTGCAAGTAGTAAAATTTCAAGTGATGGAGAATTCCGTTAGCTCAAGATAGTCATAATATCAGACACTAAAGACGTTTTACAGCCGTACGCAAAAACACAAAGAGTTGGTTAATATGTTTGCCCATGCACTGTACAGATTGTTGAGAGAGGTGACCAGGCAAAATGAGGACCTAGTACCGCACGTGGATAAAGCATCAAAGAAACAATTCGTAGAAAATATGTATGACGCACAACTTAAATGTGACTTGAGGAAGTAGAGCCGGCAATATCCAGAAGCTACCATCCTAGAGGCACAGGAAGAAGCCGATCAAGCAATCGAAGAAGAACTAAGACCAAACAAATGTGAACGAGTACAAAAATTGTCTGTTGGAGATTCGGTACCACGTTTATTTTGTCAAGTGCAGGTTGGACGAAATAAGGTTATGCAGTAGCCGATCGAGGGACAGAGGCTGCTGGCAATTGGACTTAAATCCCAACAAGAGGCCATTGCCAAACAAATGCAGCAACAGTTGATGCCCAATCAACAGGAAATGCTGCATAAGCTGATGGAAATGATGCCCCTCCCGATCGACCGGTTGAAATGCCATTGCTGTAGTGGATATGGACATTTCAAGGACTGCCCCAGAAAGCCCAATACCAGAGGGTCAATAAATTCAAGGCCTAGATACTAAAAACATGATTAAAACTCTTCACTTCTGAAACTATGTGCCAGGTTGCAAAGGGGACCCCCAAAACAGAGGACCAGCCATTCAGGGATGATAGGAAGAAACCAATGGTAACTGCTTGTTCGACATATGTTCTTTGGTCACGACAGTAACGGAACAGTTTTTCAAGGAAAAACTGCAAGGAATCACCCTATGCCAAGCAAAGTATTTGTCTCTCAAGCCTGCCGATGGACTGGATATTCCTTTCATTGGGTACATGTGCCTGGATGTGGAGGTTGACAAGACCGTAGCAGAAGACTGTGGCACTTTTGTCCTAAAGAAGCAATCAACGATAGAAGCCTCCAAGATGGTGACCTTGTGAATAATAAGAACAAATGCCCTGGAGAAAGTCAAGGAGCTGCTGAACCTGATAGACGATCAGGCAGAGGTCCAAGCCAACCAAGCGAAACGTAGAGTACTGCGTACTGCAAGAAAGAAATCGATTCGTGTGCCAGCAGGAATAGCAAACCTTTTATCAGTTATTGTACCATCCTTTCTAGGGACTGCCATTGTCAAAGAGATGCTACAACCAACCCAGTGTTGCATGGACATACTGAGTACCATAGTGGAGGCAAAGCAGACCACTTACAGGATACCCATCCTTAACCATAGTGCCAAGGATGTGTGGTTGAAACGAAAGACCCCTGTTGGAATAATTCAGTTAGCAAAGCCACTGCAAGGACTGAACAGCTCGAACTGAAGCCAGTTCGAGACGAAAAGAAGACCATGCTACACATTGGAAGTGGCATGCTGAAAACAAAGTCTTTTCTAAAAAATGCCTGCATGTGGAATCTGGAAAACTTTTCGGACACAGAAACGGCGAAAAAACAAACATTCTAGATCCTGAAAGAATATGAAGATGTGTTTATGCAGGAAGAAGATGAATTGAGGAGTAACAAAGCGAGTATAGCACAGGATCCAACCAAAAGACAACCTTCCAGTAGTGGAACCCTATAGACGAATTCCCCACAACCAGACAGAAGAATTTAAAGGGCCTCTACAAGACCTTTTGGATAATGGCATTATCCGCCAAAGTCAAAGCAGTTATGCAACCCTTATCGTCTTGGTACGAAAGAAGCCAGGAGCCCTACGAATGTGTTTAGATTACCGGAAGCTGAATGACAAAACCAGCCCAGATGCAAAGCCATTACCAAGGTTTGAAGAGTCACTGGATGCACTAAAGAAAGCCAAAATTTTTCTATCGTAATTTAGCATCGGCCTACAAACAAGTGGAAGTCCAGGAGGAAGACAACACAAGACAACCTTTACCACTCCACTGGGTCTACAAAACTTGAATCGGCTGGCATTCGGTGCCTCCTGAGGACCAGCCACCTTACAAAGGGTAATACAGCAACACTTCACTCTGTACTTAAAAAGCTGAGAGAAGCAGTGTTGAAGCAAGACAGTTAAGGAGTTTCCTAGAATTAGCTGGTTACTACCGACGATTTGTAAAAGAGAACTCAAAATTGCTCACACACCCTTACACTAGCTAGTTACAATGTTAATCCAGGGCACAAGCTAAAGAGACATCCAAAAATCACAATTGGCTACTGAAGTAACAGGTCTGAAAAGACCTTTCAAGACCAGAAGATGCTCTTAACAAGAACACCAGTCCTGGCATTCCCGGATTACAACTTGCCCTTCATCCTGGAAAAACGGTGTCCAGACAGGACTTGTGGTATCTCTGTTCCAGAAACAAGATAGAAAAGTCCGTGTTATTGCTTATGCAAATCGAGGATTGGGTGGAGCTGAGAAAAACATGAGGACTTACTCCTTCCGTAAGTTGGAGTTCCTGGAACTGAAGGGGACCATGGCTGAGAAATTTTGTGGTTACCTGCAGGGAACAAATTGCATTATCCACACAGACAACAATGCATTGATATACATGAAATCAAGGTACAAGCTGAAGGCTAATGAGCAACGTTAGGTTGGAGAACTTGCAGCATTTGATTTCGAGATAAAATACCGCCTATGAAAAAGTAATGCAAATGCAGGTGCTCTTAGTCCTTTTCACCCAGAGAATGAGCTTAAGAACCTTAGACAGGAAGAAGTTCCGGATTACATAGAAGATGTATGTGACGCTATAGCCATTCCAAGGCATTACGGACATCACAAGGCAAGTTTCATACAAGGTTTCAAGAAAATAACAGAACAAGATTGGTGAATAGAGACTGCTGATCCTACTACCGCGTGCATCGAAAGAGAAAGTCCTGTCGAGTGCTCCCAATGAATCTGGTCATCAATTCCAAGAACCGACAGAGCAGCCACTCAGGAGATGATGCTGGTGGCCAGGGATAACAAGAGATGTAAAATAGTGGATTGGTTGCTGTGAAAGTCGTCTTCTGGCCAAGGGACCATCTGTACCAGTCAAGTTGCCGATGGACACCCTAGCCATGGACTTTATTCTTCTGAAGTATGCCAGTGATGGTCAAGAGAATGTGCTAATCCTGACCGACGTTTTCACAAAGTTTGCAGTAGCCACCCCCATCTGTGCTCAATGAACTAGCACTGTTGTTAAGGCTGTCATAAAGGAGTGGTTCCTTGTCTATGACATACCCAGGCAGATACGTTCAGATCAGGGGCATTCAAAGCAGAAGTACTTAAAATACTCTGTCATATTTATGGAGTCAAGTAGTCCAGAACTACACCATATCATCCAAAAGAAAATGGACAGTGGGAGCGTCTTAACCAAACCCTCCATGACCTGACTCTTACCAGAGAAGGAAAGGAGGTGGCCGGGTCACCTCAAAGAAGTTTGCTATGCTTGCAATGCTACACCACACATTGTGTTATCCTCCAGGTGCTTGTTGGTCCCTTTGTCTTGGTTTAGGTGTAATGTTGAACCTTGTAACGTCTTCCTTGCTGTCTGTGTCGTCACTTTTGTAGCACTTTGTTTTGTTCTCCTTGGTCATGGTCGACACCTTTTCTTGAGTTCAATCTTGATTGCACTGGGGTGTATCTCCATCCTGTTTATTATCGTAGGTGTCCCTAATCCATTTGCTCTTTCTGTTAGGTACGTGTGGTTGTCTTTGCATTCCAATACTTTGTATGGAGTACTTTCCCACTTGTCTTGAATTTTGTTCCTGCCTTTTATTCCCGGTTACAAAGGTACACTATTTCTCCAGCGTGAGTCTGGTTGTCTATAACTTGAATCTGTCTGTCGTATTGTCGCTTTTTAGCCTCAGCTTCTTCCACTAGTTTCCTCTTTGTCTGGGAGTGTGTGATCATTACGGACTCATTGTGTTTCGTTATTCAGTCATTTGTTGGCGCTTCCTGTTGGGGTGATAGTTGTTGATTGATTGGTAGTGTTAGGTGTCTCCCAAACATTAAGTAAAGTGGTGAATATCCTTTTAAACTGTACAAAGGGCAAACCACCCACCCGATACGGATTTTCATATCCTTTCAATTAATTAACGGTACAAGAATTGGATATCTCGATTTTTGCCTTGATCCAGGAGGACCCAAGCAAAAAAGGGGAGTGAATGATCGGTTCATAAGAACCCAAAACAAACTTTTACTAGTATACCCTATAAAACAATAAACATGTACAGAACACAAGGTTTGACTGTTGGATTTTTAAAAATTGTCTGCCTCTTTTATCATCGTGGAAAAGAGTTGCGATTACTGTCTACTAGCCTCTAGCAACAGAACCCCGGCCTTAGACTACGAGCCCCTACATATTCCCACGTTTTTTGATCGACAGTCTTAATTAAGAGGACAGAGTACCTAGTAGTACGTAGCAGAGATGCTATCATTGGTTTATACTGGCAAATATAAGTCTCCAGTTCTTACCAATTTTTGTTGAAGTTGCCCAATTACATAACATTTTACACTCAGCTGCGCTTCTTATAGAAAAGCCTAAAAGTTATGTTGTTTTTGTTTTAACGTCATTTTCCCCAGTAACTGGGGCTCAAACGGTGCCCTTCACAGAGTCTTGGATTTAGCAGTGAGCAATTTCTTGGCCGGATGCCCTTCCTGAAGCCTAAATGGTATATTCTCTGATTTTCTTTCCTTATGAAAATTCTCTCTTTTTGGAGTTCAGAATATCTTAATTAGAAAGAGATTAATTTGGTCTACACCCATATTAGAATATAACAGAATTATTATGATTTTGTCGTTTGTATTTTTTAAGTCGGTAATCGTGCATTCTGTTTTATCCGAGCTCTCAGGGTTATTTTGTATTCAGTTTATTTGCGGTATTTTCATAGTAATTATATTAGATTTCACGGGCGTTTGGAAAAAATGTAAGATTATAAACGTAAAGATTGAAAAGAATCAGGTTTCACAATCCATTTGAAATTGTCAACGAATCTCGAGTCACGCAACAACAGTGAAATCTTGGTAGACTTCTCAGAAAGTGAAATCCTGATCACCCTTCCCTGTGAGCAAAATACAGATCATGGGGAGATAAGTACAACCTACACACACACACACACACACACACACACACACACACATATATATATATATATATATATATATATATATGCTATGATATTTATGCAAATACAAAGAACGTTTTCCCGTCGAAAAATAATTTCTTAAGTACTTATTAAATTTTGTTAGAATAGTGTACCGTAATTTGTTCTTATTTAAAATCAAATGTTGCATTTAAAGTCACTGCAACAATCAGAATACCAGATTGTACCGTAGTGTAAAACAGATTTCGCCAACAATATAGCTTTGTCGAACTGGTTGCGTCGCTTTACTATGGTTTTTAGCACAACTCACTCACTACGCTTGGGAGTTGTTCTATGAAATGCAGTTTTACTTTAAAGTATATACATATATATGTTTATTAATTACAGCCTAAAGCTTTTGATATAGGTACCATGTAGTAGGTCATTAGTGTATTGTTTTTACTCGGGGTTGCTCGGATATAGTTGGTTGCTGTGTATGTTTGGGTCTGGCCATTCCATTGCGCAGTTTTATGTTAAATCGAAGTTCGGAAAACAGTGACTTCAAATATATAGCAACTGCCATTGGGCTCGAATGAAAATGCTTTTTGAAGTATAGATTGCCAGTCGGAATTATCTGCCGCTGATGAATTTGCAGAAAGATTATGTAATTATAAATACATATATTTAAAAGGTGGTATCTCAATAAAAACTCTCTGCAGCAAGAACTTTGGGTCTCAACTGCCAATCTGTTTATTTTTTGCCCTTGGTATACGCATCCGCTTGGATGGGAGGGGATGCAAGCCAGCCTACCTGAGTGACGGTTACAAGCCCGGGAAAATCCAAAGTGTTGCCAAACAGGAAGAACACCCGTGGCGTAAAAACCCTAGCTCCAAACCAAAAAACTATAGAAGAAGTCACAGACGATATGGCCCTCAGTCCCGTGCAGCCCTTAAATGGGCAGAGGGTGCTAATAATCCCATGGTTGGCAAAAAGAAATGATAGAAAGAGGAAGTTCAAGAAGTCTGTCATAAAGATTGGAACTCTGAATCTTGGACGTATGACTGGAAAAGGAAGGGAACTTGCAGACATGATGGAAAGAAGAAAGCTGGATATTTTATGTGTTCAAGCAACGAGATGGAATGGGAACAAAGCGAGAGAACTTGAGGCAGGATTTAAGCTATTTTATAGCAGAGCAGATGAGAGAAGAAAAGGAGCAGGAATTGTATTGAGCACTCACCATAAAGACAACATCATTAGTGTGACAAGGCAGAATGATAGAATAATATTTGCGAAAGTTATAATAGGAGAAATTGTTTTCAACATAATCAGTGTTTATGCGCCACAAGTTTGCTGAAGAAGAAAAGGTTAAATTTTGGCAAGATCTAGATGGTTTGATTTCTGATATACCTAATGATGAAAGAGTAGCAGTGGCAGGTGATTTTAACGGGCATATAGGATCAAATAACAGGGCAATTGAGAGAATTCATAGTGGATATGCAACAGGAATGAGTAAAAGCGAAGGAGAAAAAGTGATTGGCTTTGCAGCTGCAGATGATATGGCAATATTAAATTCGTTTTTTCGTAAGAGAGATTACACAATATTTACACAATATATGCCAGCAGAGGCCATGAAACCCAGCTTGGTTATATTTTGTACAGAAGAGATCAAATGAGTGAAGTTAAGAACTGCAAAGTCATCAAATGAGAATGAGTATCACAGCAGCACCATCCAGTTATTGGAGAGCTAAACATCAAGAAAGCAGAAAGGGCAAGAAAAGATCACTACCGAAGATTAAGTGGTGGGAAATAAAGGATGCAGAACTGAGAGACAACTTCTGTCAAAGAGTATTAAGTGATACCGACTTCAAAGATGAGGTAGAAGAATGGTGACAGTACAAAGCACAAGTGATCTTAAGAATAGGAGAAGAAGTATTTGGAAAGACATCGGCAAAGGGCCTCCTGATGACAAAGAAACATGGTGGTGGAATGAAGAAGTGGCAGAAGTTATTAAGGAGGAGAAACAGTCTACAAGGGAGTATTACAAAGAAAAAGAAATCAGATCAATAAAGAAAGACTCAAAGCGGCAAACAAAGAAAGTGGTGGCTACTGCTAGAGCAGAAACAAGAGAAGAAATGTATGAAGAGCTATAGAATTGGAAAATCAAGAGAGAGAAAAACAAAAGACCAGACACACATAAGACATATGAAAGATGAAAATGGGATTGTATTGTACAATGATGAAAATATCAAGAAAAGATGGAACCATTATTTTGAAGGCCTTCTAAATGAAGGAAACCCGAGACTACTAGGCGGCAAAGGAATGCCAAATGAAAGGCAAACAGAAAACATAAATCGTATGGAAGTAGTAAGAGGATTAAAAGAAATAAAGGTGAACAAAGCAGTAGGCCCAAATAACATCCCAATTAAAGTTTGGAAATGTCTTGGTTATGCTGGCAACAATGCCATCTAAATAGAGGAAGAGATCTATATTACCCCTGTACAAAAATAAAGGCGATAAACAGCAATGTTCCAACTACAGGAGCATCAAACTCTTGTCACATACTATGAAGCTCTGGGAACGGATAATAGCAGGAAGGATTTAGAGTGAGACCGAAGTTTCTGAAAACCAATTTGGGTTCATTAAAGGATGGTAGACATCAGACGCGATTTTCGCACTGAAACAAGTGATGGAGGGGTATCATGAGAAACAAAAAGGACTATATGTGGCATTCATAGACCTCGAAAAGCCATATGATCCAGTCCCGGGGTCGGAACTTTGGCGATGCACGAGAGAAAAAGGAGTACGTGAAAAGTATGAGTCTGGTTCAAGATATGTACGATGGAGTTACCTCATATGTTAACAGCTGTGTTGGTATCTCAGATGAGTTTACGATCCGAGTCAGTCTGCATCAAGGCTCTGCTCTCAGTCCTTATCTCTTTGATCTTATAATGGATGTCATCAGTACAGGTGTTCGGAGCGATGCTCCGTGGACCATGCTATTTGTCGATGATATCGTATTGTTTGTGAGACAAAAGCGGAACTTCGAAGGCGACTAGCAAGCTGGAAGAGAGCTCTAGAAGAGAGAGGTTTTAAGATGAGTAGAACGAAAACCGAATATTTTCAGTTTCACGACTTCGAAGACCTTCACGATATGAGGATGGATGAGGAAATTATCAAGAAGATTCCAGCTTTCAAGTATCTGGGGACGCATGTGAGTGAAGATGGCAAACTTGACGTGGAGATAAACTATCGGATCCAAATCGGATGGAACTACTGGAGAGAGCTGACAGGTGTGCTGTGCGACAAGAAGATGAATGCCAGGCTGAAAGGAAAGGTGTACGAAACAGTTGTGCTCCCAGCAATGTTTTACAGCAGTGAAACCTGGGCAGTGAAGAAGGTACAGGAGAAGAAGATAAATTTTGCAGAGATGAGAATGTTACGATGGATCTGTGGAGTCATGAGAAGATATAAAATCAGGTATGAGATGATACGAAGAAAAGTGAGGGTAAATGAAATAGGAGCGAAAATGCAAGGAAAGAAGACTGAATTGGTATGGTTATGTCATGAGAAGAGAGGAGGGCTATGTTGGAATAAAAGCGATGGCAATGGAAATTCCAGGACAAAGAAGAAGATGGCGATCTAAGTATAGATGGATAGACAGCCTAAAGGAAGATATGCAGGAAAAGAACCTCTGTGAACACCAAGTAGGAGATAGAAAAGGATGGAAGAGACCCTCAAGGAACAGTGACCCCATATAAAATGGGAAAAGTTGCAGAAGAAGGAGAAGACGAAGAAGAAGAAGAAGAAGAAGAAGAAGAATAAGAATATTTAAAAGAATCTCGTTTCACAATCCAGTTCAGTTGAAATTGTTGTCAGGGAATCTTTAATTGTTTGTTCATGATTTATTTTAAAAAACTGATTACGCTTCAGCCATGGCATGATTATTGTTTATTCCTTGGTGTCACAAGTTCCATAAAATTCAGACTGTTTTGTTAAGAATGCCTTGATCTTTACTCACCACTCGGTACTCTGTTTCTTGTCAATCAGAGTAAAGTAGGAAATAATAATATAAGGTGTATGAGTATTTACGTCAATGTATAAGATCAGTGAAGCCACACAGTATTTGTAAATTTAGAATAAACTTGCATAAATATGCAGAGAAATACATTCTTTTATTGAGTTGGGTTGTCTCGTCGTAGAGTGCTGTTGATGGTGTTGAACTGTTAGAAACCATTAATGAAAGAATTTTTCTATACAGGAATAAGATACAGTCCACTTAAACAATTTTGGATCTTTTTTTATCTTGGTTAGTGTGTTTTCACCAGCTCAAAGTATAGCTATTTTATGATAATTACCAGCATATCTCGAATCGTGCAGCCACAACTTCAGCTTGGAGCATGCCTCAAGACCTTCAGCAGCGCACCTGCAAACAAAGCCCCCAACCAAGCATCGTGGACTATTTTAAATGAAAATAAATTATTACATAATGATTCATAGACAAAAATACATATTTCTGCATTTCTCACCTTTCTCACCGGACTCCAGAGTAGGCGGGTGCCTGTCAGCGAGGAAGCGTCAGGGATGACCATCTGCCACGGTCGGGGTAGAGCTCAGTCGCGTTGACCTCTTGTCAGGTAGTGCCATTCTCTGCAAGGTACTCAGACAGGTACTGGTGCCAGCGTTTTCGTGGCCAGCCAGTTGGTCTAGTGCCTTCAACTGCGTTATTGAAGGCTAGAGACAAGTAGTGGTCTAAGGGTCTCCTCTTGATATGTCCGTACCATTGTATTTGAGTGTTCTTGATTTTCACGTCAATAGACAATATGCTGATGTTCTTGCATAGATCGACATTTCTTTTTCTGTCCCATTTGGTCACTCCGTTGATCATCCTGACAACCTTCATTTCCGCTGCTACAATTCTTCTCATGTTGTTCTTGTTGATTGTCCATGTTTCACAACCATATATTTCTGCATGATGCATCGAATTTCATTAAATTTTTATAGGCCTACTGAATTTATCACTAATGTATTATATAACAGAATTTCATAGTAGANGTCTCCTCTTGATATGTCCGTACCATTGTATTTGAGTGTTCTTGATTTTCACGTCAATAGACAATATGCTGATGTTCTTGCATAGATCGACATTTCTTTTTCTGTCCCATTTGGTCACTCCGTTGATCATCCTGACAACCTTCATTTCCGCTGCTACAATTCTTCTCATGTTGTTCTTGTTGATTGTCCATGTTTCACAACCATATATTTCTGCATGATGCATCGAATTTCATTAAATTTTTATAGGCCTACTGAATTTATCACTAATGTATTATATAACAGAATTTCATAGTAGAAATTATCTGAAATGATTTGGTCCTTATTAACAAAATTTTGTTAATACACATATTTGATTATGTATTGTCGAATTTTGGAGATACATTAGCAATGACTTTACGGTACATTTTTCTGGAGTCGAGATACACGTGGCCAAGTCCGGAAGAACAACGCGTGAAGTCATTTCGTCATACCAACTGAGAGTTCATACTTCCAAATAATGGTCCCTCCGAGAAAGGAGGTCCCTGTCACAGCTGATAAACCCGAACGGAGTATCAGAGACAAGATAATATGGGAGACGGTGCTTACAAAATGAAGGCTGCTTTGCTCCATTACACAAATAGAAGGAATACTAATATTAATACGTCTAGAAAATACATAAAAGTATACATACGAAGTTAAAGAATTAATCTGACCAGACGGTTAGGGGATCCTCTGTATAGAATACTTCGACTTGTCATCAGAGAAGGGCACTGAGGTCCTTCAAGAGTATATTGAATTCTAGCTCCACTGAGCTACTCCCGAGCTTGTTTTGCTCTCTCCACACTTCATCAACTGGCTATCGCATAAATATCTACGATCTGAATGTAAAAATAGTTCACGATGAATTGAACTGATTTTGGGAAATGTCAGCTTCTATTATCTCAGCATGCAGAGTGCTGGTGTCCATACATTGGATTTCGTAAGTACTGTTACGTCATCGTACTACGTCAAGGGGGCAACTTTGACAGTTCCCTTAAAAAGAACAATTTTTCTGTGCCCGCACCTAATTTCACATAGGATATAGTGTAACTGTCCCTCCAAATAGTGTTCCCCCTTAACCTGAATAACAAACATCAAATAATTGCCCTGTTTGATTTTTCCCTCGAAATAACCGTTGTAGAAAATGATGTTTTCCACTTAAAAGTTGTCATCATAAGCACGTTTAGCTCAATGGTTATAAAAATAGCATACTCTCAGTAGCAAAGGAATCAAATAGAAGCGATCTAAAGCACGTGCTTCTTCACTGAGGAACTTGCCGAAATCTTAATATCCGCTGAATAAAAATAATCATGTGCTTGTAATCATCTGTCCTTCTGAAAACAGCAAGCCCATTTATGTAAATGAAAAACGATATCCTGACAACACGTTCATTTTAGTGAAACTCTATTACGTCTGTTTGGTGCAGGGCAGAGCCAAGAAGAAAATATTCTTTTTAAATCAGTATCAATCATTTTTTAAAAGCCAGCAAGTTTTACCCTTGTCTGAGAACTTCTCCTTTTCCAGAGTGGTTTCACTGACGTCATTAAGATAAAAAAGCGGTCGCAGAGAACTTGCTTACAAAAGAGAAACATGAAGATCTTACCGGAAAGCGCGAGTTTTAACCGAATCATGAATCATTTTTATCGCTCATCGAGCCAAGAAATAAAAATAGGACTTTATTTAAGTCATCACATGAAAGTGATTATTTTATTCGATGTTTGGGAGCTATTACCTTTTGGTACAGCCCACCCGGCTTTTTTCATTAAATTGCTTATTTGTACTACAAGAAACTTGTAAATCATAAATAAACTACAAATAATAACATAATAGCATATAATATTATGTTATACTCCTGAGATTTCATATGAGATAAAAAAAAATGGCACATTGTCAAGCCGGGTCAAATCTTGCATCTATATTTAATTGCAGAGCGCAAATCCTGGTGGTCCCAAGGCTTTCAATTGAGTGCTTTGTTGTATCGTCTGTTTAATCTTGTCGTTCCGTCAGTTGTGTTGCTTCTTCATGTCGCACAAAACCTCAGGGGTGTAAGATATTTTTAATTCCTGTCAAATGTTATTTTTATTTTCTTTACGATATACAAATTTCTTGGAGCGCAAGCAAGCGCTCTCATAAAAAAAGTTGAGGGGCACCAAAAGGAAAAGCACTCGATATTTGACCCCCTTTTCACTATAAATCCAAGGGTGATTTTTTTTTGCTTCCAACAACTGCTCAGAAAAACAGGCATAAAGAAACTTCTATTTTGCAGTGTGAAAAAATATTACAAACGCTTAGTGTAAAACTATAATTTTGGCTTGGAAAAAAGAATTCTAAAAGAAATAAAGTGCTTGCAAATCCTCAAATTTTGGCAATACTTCTAAAACTTTTGTTTGTGGCTAACATTTGGGTTAAATCTTTGCCTAATATACCTATTTGAAGACTTTCACTTCCACACAGATGGTCATTTATTCGGGTTTTACTCGTTCATTTGTAGATTATGTGAAAGCAAGAATTTCAGAAAGTTACTTAATTGTACCTTCCAGATATGAAATGAAGAGAGAACATTCTAATATTGTAATATATATTATAATATTATTATAATATTATTATAATATTATTATAATATTATTATAATATTATTATAATATTATTATAATATTATTATAATATTATTATAATATTATTATTATATTATTATATTATATATTATATATTATATTATTATATTATTATAATATCATAATATTATAATATTATAATATTGAAAATATTCTCTTGAAATTTCTGATTTAGCTTAGGCAGCCACAAGAGTAATCTGTTCTTTCCACGTTTTTGGCATTTTTTGCTTTTCTATCCCACTATTTTTGTCATCGATAGTACTCCAAATATTTTTCATTATCTGCTCTATCTGTACAACCAAACAGTCTACAAAAACGAAACTACACGAAGGCCTAATCATAGCAATGCAACGTTGCACCTCAATTGTCCTTCAATGCCTCCAATGTTGCCGAGTCCGGTTTAACGACGTTAGGTGAAGCCATTCTAAATTTTGGTAACAATGGGGTAGCGCATAATATATATTGAACGGGAAGCAAAAGAAACTAACATTTGTCACAGTTTCAAATTTCGCGAGCAACGCTGCAGAAATGACCAAGTGCAAGTGCTTAACTCTGGAGCAAAAAGTGAACGTCATGCAAGTAAACGGTGAAAATTGTACCCTATTGCAAATGAGTAAAAAATTCAACAGAATGTTTTGAACTATAGGGTTGAGATTTTGTGCCTTTGGGAGTCAACAGGGATCAGCCATGCTTGCACATCTCTGGGATTTCATGAGTAGCAGATACTCTGAATAGTTTATAGTAGGACTGGCAGTCGACTTTTGAATGGTTGTTAATACTATCCATTTGGAGAAGGCATCATTGCAAAAGGAGCATATGCTCTAAGGAATAAATTCATACTTGGCTATTTGTATAAATGTATAATTGCTAAAGCTAGCATGTTTTGCTGTACCTGACGTTAATTGCAAGATTTAATTTTAGCCTTCTTTTAGTTCCCAATATTTAGCCACTTAATTACAATTGTTCCAAGGACTTATATTTGACGTACACCTGGATGAACTTGTGGCAGTTTTTCTAGTAAATTGAGCTATGTGCATAATGTCAGAAAGTACTCAGACCAACGTAGATCTTTTTATTCAGTTAAATGTCTTTCTTGTAGTTGTAATTTGCATATAATTATAATCGCATGGGAAGTTATGTACGGCACAATTAACGTAAAGGGTAAATCTCTTTCTTTTGTCAGAAAATAGTGCCAATATATTCCCAGAATTGTTTTGATTTCGTGATAGGTTTACTTATCATTTGATCTATATTTCTTTAACAATCTGTTTAGTTTTACTGTCTTTATCTTATGAATTGTCTATTTATCATTTATTTTATTCAGCCAAGCCCTTCCTTTTTTTATCATTAATTGCAATTCGTCGTCATACTTACGTCACCTTGACGCTAGTATTGACCTTTGTAGAACACACCCTTATTGTTAGAATTGTGTTTACTGTTGCTTTTATATCTAGTGTTGTGACATTTTTCAAAGGCATTTCCCAATTTTTTAGTAAGTCTCTTCTTTAGTTCTTCTTTACTTCTTTGATACATTTTGAGCAGATCTAATTCAATCTTTGGGTAACTGTTTATTCTCCCAAACTGACAATTTGTTTCGGACCATTCAAAAAGAAAAACTGTTGGATGGAAAACAGCACTTAAACCTGAAATTGTCTTCAGGGAACTCAATTATTTGATTTATTTAAAGGAAGTGTTCTCATCCTCCGTTTTCTTTGCGTTAAAATTAGATCAGTGTTTGTAACCCCAGGTGGGTAATTTGTCACAGAGCAAGACCATTTAAAAATCGAAAAACAATAGCAGTTAACACTTAACTATACTTGTAATAAAAACATTAGAAGAAAACTATTTGAATAGTTCGTCAAAAGCATGACATTGTATAGACGTTTAATTACCAATAAATATCAAACCTTAGAGGTATGTCACATGTATAAACCTTGGGGGCTCATATAACACTAAATTGCTAGCCGGACAATAACCTGTATATTTCCTGCAGAGACGTATTACTAACTAGTGTATCAACTACATTAGTAACTAGTTAGTCTCTGGAGGTCATTTACACTTATTACAATTTTACTTCATGACGATAATTCTGCTTTTGTCTACCAAAACGTGTGGAAAAATTCCTACTCATCGAACTGAAAGTTTCTAGGAAAAACACCAGTCAAGCTTTGACTGTCTGCTTTGAAACAAAACTTTGAGATCAGTTAACATATTTTGAAGCCAATCCACCACTTAAAAGATTATAATCGTAGTAAATTCAATAAGTTCTATTATTAGAACACAACTTTAGCCTTTCCCCTTCAAAGATAACCAAAGAACTTTTCCTGCTTCAATTCGGTGCGCTATGGATGTAGATCTGTTAGAATGCATCTCCTTGTCTTATTTACTTTTTATTATGTTTTTTGTTTCATCATCATAAGGTGTCATATCCCGCGAAGACGTCGACGATCATGGACTTCCACACCTTCCGGTCTTTAGTGGCCTTGAGTAGCTCCTGGGCTGTCTTCTTCATCCAATTACTGATGCTTGCTATGTATTTCAATCTCTGTCTACCTCTGCCTGTAATGCTGAGGTTTTCCAGCTCTTCTTTTCGCATTACGTGTCCTAAAAACTCAAATTGTCTCTTTCATATTGTTCTCAAAAGAGAACGCTTCATTCCTACTCTTCGCAGCACCTTGTCATTTGTTACTCTCTCTGTCCAAGATATTTTCAAAATTCTTCTGAGAAACCACATCTCTGCTGCCTCAATTTGTTTTTCCATCCTTTTGGGATTGTCCAGCATTCACAGCCATAAGTGAGAATGGATAGCACGTAGCAATTTAACATTCTGATTTTGGTAGAAATTGAAACTTTGTTTTTTTTCAGTATGCTATCAAGCTTTTCAAATGCAACTTTTGCCATTCCGATTCGCTTCCGGATTTCCCAATCACATTTGCCATCTATGGTTATCATGCTGCCAAGATATTTAAAACGTTGTACTTGTTTTATGAATTCATTTCCAATTGGTAACTTGCACTGTTTTTCAACTTTCCCTTTGCTGATTACCATGCACTCTGTCTTCTTAACGTTAATTGATAGCCCTTTTCTTCTGCTTGATTCTACAACAGTATCTAGTAACTCTTGTAGCTTTTCTTCTGATTCTGCGATCAAGATGGTATCATCTGCATATCGCAAGTTGTTAATATTCTGACCCCCTAAAATTATCCCTTGTAATGATTCCAAGTCTCTGAGAATGATTTCACTGTAAAAATTGAACAGATCCGGGCTAAATACGCATCCTTGCCAAACGCCTCTTTTGATGTCGGTGTATGAGCTAGTGTTTCCATCTACTCGCATACACGCTGTTTGCTCCCAGTATAGATTTCTTAGAATTCTCAGATCTTTTCCGTCAAGGTCTAATTCTTGAAGCAAGTTGAAAAGCTCTTTATGTTGTACTTTATCAAAAGCTTTTGTGTAATCTATGAAGCAAACATAAAGATCCTTTTGCATTTCAATAGCTCTCTCTCTCTCTCTCTCTCTCTCTCTCTGAAATCATTCGCAGCACAAAAATCGCATTCCTCGTACCGGCATCTTCAACGAACCCAAACTGCGCTTTTCCTATTTCCGGTCTCATCTTGTTTCTTGTTCTTTTCATCAAAATACGTATGAGAACTTTTATCAGTGGTCGTTTTTTGTTTACTGGTCTAATTATAGTTTAATATAGCCATCTAATCAGTGAACGATAAGGTTAATCTGCACTTCCTTTTGGCTAAACAGAGCCTCTGTTCGGGGATAGTGTCTAACAATAGCTCTATTCCAAATGGTCGTTTCCTATTTCTTTATACCTTCGCACAACGTTCTCTTAACTCATCACAAGTTATTATGTTAATTCCTTTTATCACATTGACCCAATCAGATTCAGTGTTCTTGTTCCCAAAGCAGCATGGGAGGAGGTATAAATTAAGGACGGGAATTGACTGGATAAACTCACCCCACGACAGTTTACGATGGCACACTCTGTGAACAAAAATCGCAGTGTAAACGACCCCTGGAATTAGCCTTTCCTCTGTTAGTATGAGTACAAGACAAATTTTCTTTGGGCAGCCCTCAATATTTTTCACGACAGAAACGTCCCTAGGTATTTTTGAATGAGGTGAAATATTTCTTTGATAATGATATGTCGGACAAAATGAGGTAATGGAGCACTTGGGTGTTGCCTGGTGAATTTCATCTTTTTTAAAGTAAACTCTGGAAGTTGTAAGCAAACCACAAGGTAGATACAGAAAAAATAATCTACTGTTGCGAATATGAAGTTGCTAGGGGGTACAAGGGTAAGAGTTCTAAACTCATGCAGCATTTGACAAAGGGTTTGATAATAAGCTTAGCCGAATATTTTCGATTCCTGTATCACTGAATGATAGAATATATTTGTACCGCTGTCTTTTTCATCAAGTGAAAAGCGAACTGACAATGAGACAAACAGCAAAGCGATAAAACATAGCCATCACACGACAAGATAAATTAGCAAAAAAACCAGACCGGAAGAACACTAATATTGTGCAAATGGTAGAAGAGGCTAAACAATAAAAGAGACAGTAAGGTAACCAGGATAATGCTATCAACAACAAAAGGGAAGAGAAATCTATCATTTGCCGAGCGTACCAACTTTTTGCAAGTGTTGCATCTGACAACCAAATTGTTGCAAGAAACATACGCATCAGGTTCCAAGTTGGTAACAAAGCTATTAGCTGTACCAAGATCCAACTTGGGTCATATTAGTGCCAGGAAATATACATGCTTGGCTCTTTGCGGCGGAGGTTTGACTGGTCTTGCAAATTTACTCCAGGCTTTGGAAACTGGTGTTTTATTTGGCAATATTAAGATAACCTGGTCATTTATTCCTATAATTTTACCCTATGAAGACTTTAGCTCGGTTCTTTTGAGCAAATAATTGAAATTTATTTTGGATTAGTGTACTTTCAATATACTTCAGCGCTAAAAAAGCACTTGAGGCAGTTTAATTTGTTCTTTGCGTTTATGTGTATCTTCTTCACAAGGCTACTTCTTCAGTGTCCAGTTTACTGCCTAGTTATTTAAACTTATTCCAATTCATTTCCATCTTCTTTCTTTACCTTTACATTTCTCGATTCCATTTTTGATACATGTCTTGCCGAATGCAATTTATATCTTAACCACTTGAAGGCTAGCAAAGACCATCCTGGTAATGATGGTCTCTTGTCATGAATTAACTCCTAAATTTGCATAATCTTGGCCACCTTCATTTTCGCTCAAATGAGGTGAAATGTGCTATTAAATATGGATATTGTTCCTCTGTACAAGTGAGAATGAATTTTATTGCCTGTGCCAGATCTGGTGTTTAACGTACGGGGGAGTAGTCACCCCAACATTAGTTTTTAAATGTTCATGAGTTTTATACATAATTTTGCTCCTTTTATCATTTGATGCATCAAATCGAGCTCTCCTTTACTTAGTATGATATTGATTAAGAAATAAGTAACTTCTTGCGTGAAAAAAAACCCAAAGAAAGCGCAAATGACGAAATCTGATGAAATGTTATAACATCTTAGTTAACTTGGTAGGAAAAACATCTGTATGAGTGTGATAACATCACTGGTTGTAACCTTTGGTTTCGACATAATCAATGAACCTTTTCCCTACACAAAATGGGGCTGTGTGGATGCTACTCGCTACGGCTGTATACCAGCAATAAATAAATCTTTTACCAAAGCCTTTTCTGGGCACCTTTTAAAATTTCGAAGAAACGGAACCAATTCCTTAGGTTACTTTAGGAACCATATCAGAGTATACTGTGAAAAGTACAACCACAGAAGGATATTATCCTCCTTTTGTGGTACAACGTACTGAATTTCCAGGCAAGAAGTGAAAGAAGTTATTCATGGAACTGTTGCCTGGAATAATGTACCCCTTTCCTGTACTTCGTCAATCACTGCATTGTGTGAGTGCCCAAAAAGCCATAGGGGAAAGTGGTAAACTTAAACCCGCTTTTCGTAATGAGCATTTAGATATCAACACAACAGCGTGTCTAGCATGCCACCATGCTTTGCAAATTTTCTTTCGCAGCTGCAAGCAAATCTAGTTTATTCTTCTAAGATGACATACATTAGAAAGATATATACAAATGGCTTAAAATCACCTTACGCCTTACAACTTTCGCCTCGTTATCTAATGTTCATTCTGGTGTTCATATCTAAGCTTTACGCATTACCAAATGCAGTCTTGCTCTATCAAAAATAAGAACAGATTACCGCCAAGTCATTTGCGTTTCGTGGCGCTGACACATGGAATCAATTAGATTCAGAAATAAAATTAGCTCTATCGATTCAGTTAGTGAAAACGGAACTGAAAGCTAATACCTGGGAATCTTCATGTAAAGCTGATCTACATCGCAATAACAATTGTTTCGGTAAATAAGTTAATCTAGAAATGTTATTTTTGTTGCTGAGACATTTGGAATACACTTAATTATTTATTAATCTGCATTGTAAACAATAGTATAAATTATAATAATAAATAAATAATAAAATTATTTAAATATCATGATCGCAGTTTTACTTCAAGTATGTGCTTAAATATAATAAGGTTGTAAAGTCTAAAAGAACTAATATTGTATTTTGTTTTGAATAAGATGCCCCTGAGAAATAAAAACTATATTAATATTTTATTTCTTAATTTCGACTTTATTTCCTTCGCCAATTCCATAACGACTCCAGGATCATAAGGGGCCAATACATCCACTGTGCATGCAAAAATTTTTCACCGATTTGACAGCATCTTTCCCGCGTTAGGTACACTCGTAATTTAATCTACTTG
Source organism: Morbakka virulenta (assembly GCA_003991215.1). NCBI lineage: Eukaryota > Metazoa > Cnidaria > Cubozoa > Carybdeida > Carukiidae > Morbakka > Morbakka virulenta. Next base: position 426,311 of record RDPX01000126.1, read on the forward strand.
TTAACTCATTTCTTCAATAATATGAAGATTCTATACAAATGTGCTATCAGTGCTTTTATCTGGGTTTTACTACAGCAGTAAACGTGGCAGGTGTAGACCAGGCATGAAGTTAAAAATCATATCTGTCTGAATCAGGTGAAGGAAGATATGAGGAGCTCATTGTAAATGGAACATAGGGCCAAAGCAAAATAAAAAATATTCAGAACTTTTATTCTTTAACCAAACTTTACAAATAGCCTACTTGGGTGCCAATCAAGGATGACCTCTGCTGAAATTCTTTGGTGTGTGATTCGCACGGCAAATACTTACCCAATAAGATAAAATGGAAGTAGCATTCTCTGTAATATAACAATAAACTAAAATGCATTACATCATTCTCAAAAAGTTTACTCTATTATTATGTAGCCCTGCTATGATGTGATACAAAACGGGTTTCTGTGTTTATTTTGTTAATGAATTTTAGATTACAAAGGAAAAGAACGAATTTTTCAATTACTCAAACACTAGGTGTCTATTTGTAAATAGACAGCCGCCAGATGCTCGAAGATGTAACGGTAGAATGAGGTTACTTAATGAGGTCACAACTGGATTCAGGTCAACCTTGGGAAAGGTATAGCACCTGTTGACCTATCCGAGACCTTGAAATACCGGATTGACGTCCGGGGGGGTCTGTCTCGTGGGCAGGGGCCTCTTTAGCCTTGGTTTCCAACCCCTTAGTGATGGTTTCACGATTAAAACACCCGGGCAGGAAAATCTGGATAACCAGTTACCCTATCATCGTCATCATCATCATCATATTCGGTTTAACGTTCGTTTTACATGCTAGCATGTGTTGGACGCTTTCTTGAAATTGACTTCCAAGTTATCCTATCCTTCACCTGGTCTCTGCTGACACCTTTTTGTTTGAGATCCATCCTTATCACTTCCTTCCGTGTTTTCTTCGGTCTTCCTCTGCCAGTGGTTCCTGTCACCTTGATTGTTCTGCACCTACTTGTCCAAGCATTCTTGTCCATTCTCTCCACATCACCAAACAAACGAAGCCTCCTATTCTGCATGCAGCTGCCAATACTGTCCAGATTCAATCTCCTTCTGAGTTCATTAGAACTGAGCCTGTCCTTCAGACTTAAGTTGCACATCTATCTTATCATTCTCATGTCATTCCGCTCCATGCGGTCAACATCTTCAGCTTTCACTGGCCAAGATTCACTGCCATACATCATTGTGCTACGTACACATGCCTGGTAGACTCTACCTTTGGTAGGTAATGGCAGAGCTCTGCTAGTTAACAATGGCATAAGCTCTCTGAACTTACTCCATCCACTGTTAACCTTTGCTGTTACACTTGCACTAGCTCCTCCCTCAGCTCCAAGGGTGTCACCAAGGTAGCAAAACTTCTGGATAACTTCAATTTCCTCAACCTCCAAATGCACTTTCCATAGGTCTAAGTCACAGATTGCCTCTCCTTCTATGCACCTCTTGCAGCTAAAACGGTTACTTTCTGTCAATTTGTCCTTTATTCCACTGCACCATTTATGTACCCAGTGCTTGCAAGTACCACAATAGATTGAGTTGCTCTCAACTCCCTTCCCACAGACTGAACAGGCAAACTTTCCTTTCTCCAATGTCTTTCCTAAATTGCGACCACTGACCATCACTTTTGTTTTTCCCATGTTCACTCTCAAACCTTTACCTCCCAAACACTTCTTCCAAGTCTCTAACTTAGCAAGTAGATCATCCAATGTCTCACTGGAGAGAACCAGGTCATCTGCATATAGCAATTCCTCTGGGCAGCCCTTCCGAAACTCTTTTGACAGTGCTTCCAAAACACAAATAAAAAGCAGTGGACTTAGTACAGATCCCTGATGAACTCCAACTCTCACACCTAAACTCTTAGTATAGGAACTGTTTACCCTTACCCGACTTTTAACATTTCTGTGCATTGCCTGAACAACCTTGATCAGCCATTCACTTACTCCTAGTTTCCATAAAGCCCACCAAACAACTTCTCTTGGCACTCTGTCAAAGGCTTTTTCCAAATCCACAAAGGCAAAGCACAGCTTCTTGTTCTTCCCAAGGTACTTCTCTTGCATTTTTCTAAGGATAAAAATGGCATCAATAGTTCCTCGTCCAGGCATAAAACCAAATTGCATGTCGTCAATGTTTATTTCACTTCTAATTTGTTTTTCCATAACTCTTTCAACAACTTTCAGGACTTGGTCCATTAGCTTTAATCCCCTGTAATTACCTCTTTCTGGAGCTTCTCCTTTTCCTTTGTAACAATTGATAATTGTACTTATTTCCCAGTCCTCNTGTTTTTCCATAACTCTTTCAACAACTTTCAGGACTTGGTCCATTACCTTTAATCCTCTGTAATTACCTCTTTCTGGAGCTTCTCCTTTTCCTTTGTAACAATTGATAATTGTACTTATTTCCCAGTCCTCTGGAATGACACCATCTCTTATGACCTGATTTGTTAGATCAGTGATCATCTCTATACTTCTTTCACCTGCCACAATTCCTGAATGGACCAGCTGCTTTGCCTTTCTTCATTTTCTTTACAGCTTCCCTCACCATTTCTTTCTTAATGAAAAATGTGTATGAAAAAATAATCAGAGAAAATCATCCCACATCGCTAGTCGCGGGGTTAAAAAACGAGCGCAGTCCTCAGTGATGGTCGTAGCTGTGGTCGAAAAATGTACTTTTGGGGTCCATTTCTCTAACCCTCAGTCACTACAGGGCTTCCCTAATGAGAATATTACTCAAATAACACAGAAAAAAAGAAGTGGACGCGGGAGGAATACAAACAAGTCATGAAAGTGTATTACCAAGCATTTAAGCAACCATCTGATGCGAATACCACTAGCCGTGTCTACCTGATATGAAAAGGTCGAATTTTGACAACAGAACATGCAAATACGCTAGCAAAAGTAAGGAGCGACATATTAACAAATTAATGATTAACGGAAGCCTAACTAGAAAGAACAAAACAGACATAGGGGAAACCCGCAGGTACCATGCAGAAAATGAAATGAGTGTAATTACAGATAATATGACATGAGAAGATGATAAGATGAAAAGTAATAATGAAGGAAACGATACGTACTTGCCTTAATCAGAACAAAACGAAGAGGGAAGAACAACATTAGACATGAAACAACAAATATTAGAAAAATGGGAGAAAATTAAATTCGTGGTAAAGTAGTTATGCTATCAGACATAAAAAACGACCGCAAGGCTAAAGAATTGATAAAGACATCAAATAAAGCCCTGTTAATAATAAAAGAACAACGTCATGCGCCATTAGATGTAACAGAAATAAATGAACCGATGTACGCAACTGTTACAGTTATAGCTGAAAACAAAGGTGTCAGGTTTAAAAAACAAAGAAAATAAAAGAGAGCAACTTGTGTGGAAATTAAGAACTAAACAGGCGATTTACTGATTCTCAGAGGTAACGGAAGATAATGGGGTTAATGAAAGAAAAAGGAAAAAAATTATGAGAAGATACACTGTTACGAAAGAGGAAGACATGGGTGCACAGAACAAAAAGTAAAAGCAGAAGATACATGCAAAGGCTCAAAGAATAAGAAGATTTGAGGAAAGGAGTAAACAGTTTCGACAAAAGAAAATGATTATTTAAATTCAAAGTATTCTACCGAGAACTAGGGGGAAAACTAATAGAAGTTAATGGCAAGAAAGAAAGGAGGAAGAGGGCTGATTCAATTAGAATGTAAAACAAATACTACAGGCTTAGAAACGTAACTGAAAGAAAAAAAAAGACAAGCTAATGAAACACGTATACAAACATGAAAGCGACAATAAGTTATATTTGATCCAAAAAGAAGCTAATAAGTTTCAAAGGGAAATAGGATTACAAATGGAGAGTACTGAAAAAGCCATGTCAATTACAAAGAAAATGAAATCTCTACAGCTGTTGATAAAGAATTGATACATAAATAGTATGCAAAGCTTAGGATTGAAAACTGAGACAGAAAGTTTGGTGATAACTGTGGAAGATCAAAGTTTAGCAACACGATACTATCAGTACATAATTATCAAAAATGGAATTGTCCCGAACTGTAGATTATGCCATGAATTTGACGAAAGTATGGAGCACATTATATCAGGGTGTCCTGTCCTACCAAAAAAAGGAATATTTAGAAAGACATGATAAGGCACTCATTATATCCACTCGAATATTTGTAGATAATACCAGATTCAAGTCACAAACAAATGGTATGAACATAAACCAACCAAAGTTGCTGAAGGAAATAATGTTACAGTATTATGGGATATGCCTATTAACACAGACAAAGAAATCAAAGCAAACAGGCCGGATGTCGTAATCAAAGATAAATCAAAGAGTTTTTGTACTTTAATTGATATGGCTACACCATCAGAAAGAAATGTTGGGACAAAAGAGATTGAAAAGATTGCAAAATACAAAAGTGTCGAAAAAGAAATCAGCAAAATGTGGAAGACTAAAACGACTGTCATTCCAGTTGCAATGGGTGCTCTTGGGCTTATTAGGAAAGGAATAAATCGGTATGTTGAACAGATACCTGGTTAGAATCGAGAAACTGCAGAAAACTTTGCTTATTGGAATTGCACAATTACTAAGAAGAAAGAACTCTTTCCATGACTTAGCCTTAGAAACATAGTTTGATCCCGGCATATTCAAAGGACTGAAGTACACAAACATTGTAAAGCATGTTTTTTTATTATTATTATCATCATCATCATCACCACCACCATCACGAGAGATCGCAACATCTCAGGTTCATAAATTTCAAATATCAGTCACAAATGAAAACTAGTTGAGTTTCAACCTATCGATTTGACACATCGTCTCTTTTGAGCCAACATTTAACAAGCTCTACTGATATTATATATATATACATACATATATATATGTATATATGTCTTGCAGTGTACAAACCTGAGTGTAAGACACGAAACTGACAATAGATAATGGTTTTCTACTACCCATTTCCTATTTTGTAGTTGCACCCTTAATGGTTCTCTTGTTATCAATAGTTGCTTTTCAAAAGGTCAGGCTACACAATTATTTGTATAACATATTTGTAGAAAATTTTTTTTCAAGTGATCATTTGAATACAGCTGAAGATTGTGAAAGACATGAAACTCTGAGTACTGTAAAGTTAGAGTTTTTCTTACTCGTACATCTGATTATATGTTAGCTCCTACCTTTTAATGTGGCAGAGCACTGTTGCTGATGACATTTCATATTCATTTGTTAATATAGGTAGATGTATGTATATATACGTAAATACATGCATATATATATATATATGCTAGTTTGTATAAATAAAAAAAATCTGTAATAAAGTTTGTAACCCGCTGTTTCGAGACATTAAGATCCAAATGCTTTGAAACAGAACATATAATGAGCAGAGCAAACCTGGAGTGTGGCGATTACTGGTCATTATATTGATAATATTCCAAACAAAGCAAAACTAATAAAACCTGGTTTCCTGGTGACAATCGGTGTTTTTTTCAAAACAAGATACAACAGAAAATACTATGCTATACAAGTTCATATATACTCGCAAAACAGAACCAATTCATAAACACTCACAGAAAGTGGAGCAATAATACAATAGCTATGCATGAAGCCAAGGTGATAATGTAATACAACAACAAGACAACTGTTCTTTTTAGCTTGATATTCAAAATACCCCCAGGTCTTCAGGGAGAAACGGTTTATAAGACAAAAAATTTCTGAAAGTTACGCTGCTTAGCTTATGATTACGTCACTCAGATTGGTGTGTATGCCTTCTCATCACGTTGTGCTTTAAAACTATAATTTCAGCACAATGTATCTCAAATTGAACTAAAGCTCCTTTTATTACAGTGAGAACCAAACTATGATAATTATGCACTTGTACATATCAATATAAAAAAGTTTTATTTTATCTGTATGAATACATACAATACAACAATGTTAAAACATTTGAAATAACAGAAAGAGTATTGCACACACAGCAATCTTTTGGCTACCTCCATTCACAACATGACAAGATGTGTACAATGTTCAGTCCTCACTATACTATTAGCTCCATTTACACACTTCCATTTTTCGTTCCATGGTTTATACTGGTGTTAGTATTGATCTCCAAGGGTTGCCGATGATAAAATCGTCGAAATTTTTCGTCTACGAGCTCAAGATAAAATGCTCCCGGTGAAATATCGGCTATTGAGCTCGTCGGTTTGTAGTTGGGAAGATGGTGTGTCTCTTCTTTTTGTTTAAGTAATGAAACGAAATTACTCGGTTTCATCTTAATTCTATGCTGTAGTCTGGATGGAATGTCACTTAATAACTGCATTATCTGATCGAACGCCCATAAATTTCTGTTCTCTGGGCAAATTACAATGGAAAACATTGAAGCTGCAAGGCCTGAGCCATAAGAAAATAGTCCGATACGCTTTCCTATTAAGTCTTTCTTTGTTCCCCTGCAAAGAAAAGCAAAAGTTTACAATTTCATATTGCTAGTAGTTTAAAGCTACTTTCTTCCTTAAAAATACTCCTGAGTGCGCAGTACCTCAGGCTGGTACATAAAGAAAAACTTGAGATAAAAGGGCAAATGGTCTCAGAAACTTTATTACCAGTAGGAGTCAAAATGTTTACTACTCCCACGCTTGAAGGCTACCTAAATCTCCTTGAAAACAAGAACACATTGACGGTTATAAAAGGGAATATTACGAAAGAGCTTTTTAATAATTAAGAACTTTTTACCTTCAAGAACATATCTTGAAAGGTAACATACACCAACTTTAAATCGTGAAGGCCATTAATGGTGTCTCCAATGCTGTACTTAAGAATTTTGCTGTCTATCGAAAGCTTTGTTGTCATTAAATTTGAAGCAGTTTCATATGAGATGAATTTTAATATGTATAAGAATCTGTAGCAACCAAATGCGTCATTTGTAGTCAAAAAAAATCGACCCCACTAACAAAGATGTCCAATATGCAGCTCCTACAATGCTTTACAATGAGTCTCGCACAAACAACTCATTTTAAATGAAAGACGATAAAACTGTGTTGTATTTTTACGAGCTCACAATTTCAATAACTATACAATCCAAGTCAGAGGAAACTAACAAAACTTGATGATGATTGTAATGATGACATGGTAATGCGAATCCCTTGCAAACTCAAAGTGAATGTTTTAAAAGAAAGGTATAGCTTTGAGAAGAAAAACCCTCCCATATTTACAATGTAACTATCGACTGAAAATAAATGATTTCACTAACAATGAGAACATATTCTTGACTTCATTTTTTGTTTAAGTTCAAATATACGAGTTCCTTGACCTCCATTAAAAAACTAATTCCAGTAACTGAAATTTCAAATACGAACGGGTTTAAATAAATTAAAAGTAATAGATATGAAATTCATAAAGTAAGTTCACAAATGTGCAAGTTTGAAAAATCAGGCGTTTGCTGTAAACACGTGATAAAAAAACAATTTTTTGAATCACAGAATGTGCTGTTGGTGTTATTAAAAGCTTGGTAACCCCAATAACCAAACAGATTATTATTAATTTTAGGCAACTGTACTTCGAAATATCAAATGCGAGGTGCTAAATTCATAGTGCTTAAACCGGTGAGGGCAAATTTGTAGTGCTGTAATGCGATACACCCTACTCTCGGATATAACCTCCAAATACTCTACATATACCCTAGGTCTCTCACTCTGGCTAAACCTCGTGCTCCTGGTCACTTTAAATCTTACTCAATTCTAATTTAAACAACCTAGCTCACCTGACTAATAAACTTGCAAGGGATCCATACAGAGATGGAGTGTACATATTTCCGATCTGTTCTGCTAACAGCAGTGACGGTTTGGTTTTGGTCATAAAAACACTTTTGCTAGCTTCAACTGACGCCCTTTCAACTTCCTTTGCGATTGTGGTGTCGCAAATTGTTTCCTCCAAAGAATATTTCCTACAAGACGAAACACACATAACAGTAAAAATATGTTAATAATAAAATAAAATAACAAATACCAGGTATGTCTATAAAACTTTTAGTTTATAACATACAGTTTTCTTATGTGTAAAAATATAAAATACGCCAACGAAGGGGAAAAAATTGCTTATTTCAAATGCCCTGCCTGAAAAAGAGAAATTCGGATGACGCGCATACAGCAAAGCCAATTGAAAATAGGGCAGAGAGGATAAAGACAGTAGCAAGGAGCGCGTAATACTACCAGCTAAAGGTGGCTTGAAAATATGTTAACTGATGCCAAATTTCTATTTCAAAGCAGTCAGTCAAAGTTTGACTGGGGTCTTTGTAAAGGCATTTTCTGGCAACAATTCTTCTGTGCGTTTTGTTAGACAAGAGTGGAATCATTGTCAAGAAGTAAAATTTGAAGAAATTTAAATGTCCTTCAGAAACGCATTACTTATCAATGCAGCTGATGCATTGGTAAGTAATAAGCCTATGGAGAACGTTAATATTTTAGGCTGTCCTTGAAGTTCAGAAGTAGATTTAAATGTTTTATTTACGATTATTTCTAAAACTATAAAATGGTTGAATAATAAACAAAACACTGAGAAATATCTATTTGAAAAACCTTATTTATTTATTATTTTCATAAAAACTGGAGGAATGCAAGGTATTTTTGGCTGCTCATTGAATATTTTTGGTAACTGTCCTGCAGCTGGTAATTTTTTTCTGATTATTCAAGTTATGATTCATCAAATGCCAGATTTTTATATTGATTATATTATTTGTTTAAAGTACAATTCTTATTGAAGTTATAATTCTTTGAATGACCTTTGTTACTATTTTAACTATCAGCCATTTTACAACCCATTTTCTCCATTCTGCAATTTCAACTGCCATTCACAATGAAACAAGAAATATTACCTAAAAATACCAATAATAAGCAATTGTAAAGAAAAGTGCAAAAAATAAAAAAATGATGTAAACCTGAATTTTTCAAGCAGCTCACAGTTCGTAGCTCCTTTATCCTGTTGCATCAAATAATCATTGAGGTAACACCTTGCTAATGATTTCTGCACCATCTTACAAAATGGTGTATGAAACACAAAATGGTCTAGATTGTCTAAACTAAATGGTCCAATCTTGTTAACAAATTTGGCTTTGTATCTTTGGTAACATTTATCTAAAGCTGTCAGGTAGCATTTAATTGTCAGTTGGCCATCTACAGTTGGGTATTCAGACAGCATGTCTGGCTTGTAGAAATCATAAGAATGTTGCATGTGAGTACCCCTCAAACCTAGAAGTAAAAAGAAATCAAGATTTAAATTGTTATATTTTCAAAGATACTAAATATCCTAGTTTTATTCAGTTTTGTCAAAAAATCTTGGAGAGAATCATTTTCTATTAATAAGGCTAATCCTTCCTAAGGCCAAAAGGCACTTTTTCTATTAACAAAGATGTCATGCAGTCTTTGGTGTCATGCAGTCTTTGGTGTCATGCAGTCTTTGGCATCTAAGGCTGATAACTTATACATTGCTTTTAGGTCCTTATTCAACAGTTCAAATGACAGACAGCTCCTGACAACAGTCTTTTCATGTCCTACAACCTTTTCCAGCACAAGAGTTATTGTCAGCAAGGATTTTTAAAATCAGGAATGTCTTTCAGAAATGTTGTTAAGTCCCATCAATTTGTTTTTAATTCCTGGCAACCCAATGGTGTTTCTTTCTGCAAGTCCTTCGGCAAAATAAAAAATGAATAGGATTCCACTTTTTAAACTCCCTGCATGATGCCCAGAATTGTTTGTAATTCCTTACTACTTTCTGACCAGATTCTGATTTTGATAATTGAAAATGACCATAATTATGATCTGTCTATCACAAAGTTCCACCATGAAGAAAATTTTGCTAAACCAACAATCACAAAAGAACACAACTATGCTGAAACCATCCTGAATTAAAAACATGACTAATTAACTGGCACACTAGAATCTAAGTATGCAGATGATATAACATACACCTTAACAACTTAACCAAGCACTGCCTGCTTCATTCCTCTGCGTCTTATTAAATGACCAAAATATAACAGTCTGCTTGATTATAATTGCTTCCAACTATATTTCTGGGTTTAATTACAATAATACTGATTTGCTTGTCTTCAGTAAAATTTCAATTACTTGTTTTAATCAAATATAGTTTTTTTAGTTGACAAGCTTAAAAAACAGTTTCATCAGTTCACAAAAAGTATACAGAAGATGCAACAACAATTTAATAGAAGCCAAACATATAACCTAAAACACTCAAAGCTATTATAGAAAGTGTCTGATCAACTTAACAAAACTCTATTCATGACTGCTCTTATCCCTCTTCTATTTTTATCCCTGAAAACATTAAAATATAGTAGTCTACCACTAATAAATCAAATAAGTAAAGTGAAGTACTTCCATTGTAATAGGAGAGCTTTACCTTGGAACTTTCGAATGGTAGCCTGATTATATATTTATGTGTATGTTTATTACAATCTGAACACAAATTATTAACATTTTGACATGTTGTGTTCATCATACTACTTTGCTATATACGTTACAAATAAATTTATACCATTTTTACAAACATAATTGTTGTAATTAAGAATATATATATATATATTATTGCAAAGTTAGAGTTTTTCTTACTTGTACATCTGATTATATGATAGCTCCCATGTTTTAATGTGGTAGATCACTGTTGTTGATGACATTTCATATTCATTTGTTAATATATATATATATATATATATATATATATATCACTGCTTTTTGTTGAGGGAGAACAATTACACTGGTCCATTACCATACTGGGTTGACATCTGGGCATCTGGCCTATAAAAACCTGCCTCACTTGCTATGCCATGTCTTCCAATACTAATTTAAATGACTCCATAAATAATTGATGCTTAATTGTAGTAACAGTGTTGTGCTGGGTAGGTCCTGTCCTAGCAGTGGACAAAGTCAGACCATTATCAAGCTACTATATCAAACCAAGGTTGATTTGACAAGATTCACACTTTGTGGTCAGAATGTTGGAGGTTTGTGAGGTAGGTCAGGAGAGATAGCCATCTGGTCACATATGAATCAAAAACTCAAGTGGACTATTTGTTGATCAGGAATAGAGATGGAAAGCTTCTGAGTGATGTGGAAATGCTAACTGGTGAAGAACCTGTGTCACAGCATAAACCATTAATAAGTGTGTAACTTTAAGGTCAAGAAAGTTCATGAGGTAAAACTTGAGTTAAGAGACCTAGTAGATGAGCTTCTGGATACTAACCCCAGAACCCCATCAGGTAATGTAGAAGAACAATGGAAGAAGTTAAAGGATACACTGCTGACAGTAACAGATAAGATTTGTGTGTAAGCAAAGTGCCCCCCCCCCCAGGCATATTATGTCATGGTAGTGGTATGGAGAAGTTGAGAATATTACTAAAGAGAAGTGGAAACTGCTGAGTGACTCGAAAAAAGATCAGTGAATGAGGAAATGTATCTTGTGGCTAAGAGGAAAGCAAAAAGTGCTATATACAAACTAAAACAGGGGCTGGCAAAACTAGGTTTGTAGATTTACTACCAAAAGATGACCAGAAGAATGAAGTATTTAGGACAGAAAAGCTGATGACAAATGCAAATCAGGGCATTGTTGTACAAATGTCATTAGAAATGATGATGAATTGTTAACAACTAACATAAAGGTCAAGGTTGTATAGAAGTGGCATTACTAGAGATGGTTAAATACAGAGTTCTCATGCGACTAAGAATATTTTGTCGCTGCAGAAGCAGTATCTGGACCAGCTATTAGAATGAGAAAGATATGGTCAGGGAAGCTTCAAGTAAGATGACGGAAGGTAAAGCTGTAGGAACCTTGCATATTGTTGTAGAAATCCTTTGAGCTGCAGGTGAAACAGACAATGAGATGATTGCAAAGCTGACAAACCATATTATTGGAGACTTTTATTCCTGATAACTGGAATGTTACTACAACTGTAAACTGTTACTAAGGTAATATTGAAGCTTTAGACAGAGGTTATTATGGGGACTTAAAGTTCATGAATCACGCCCCAAAAGTGGTTGAGCAAGTAGCAGAGAAGCAAATCAGAAGTCAGACAAAAATCAATGAGAAACAGTTTGGTTTTATGCCAGGCCAAGGAAACATCAAGGCTACTTTCATTTTGACACAAAAACAAGAGAAGAATTTTGGTAAAAGGAAGAGCCTGCATTTTGCTTTTGTAGACTTGAGCTAAAGCTTTTGATAGAGTGCCAAGGTATATTTTCCAGTCGGCCTTCCATAAAATAGGTACAAGTGAGTAGGTGGTTTGGGTTGTTCATGCAATGTATAGAAGCAGTCAAACCCTTATAAGGATTACAAGCACATTTAGTGATAACTTTGGAATAAAAGTGGGTGTACATCAGGGATCAGTGATAAATCCATTACTATTTATTAGTGTCTTTAAAGCAATGAAGGTCTGAGAGTGAATGTTCCCAAGACCAAAGTGATGATTAGTGGATACAACCTCTGGGAAGTTCCCTGCTTCTTTTGTGGAGAGTGTTGGAATCAACTCAATTTTTGTGTTGTACTTATAAACATTGGGCACAAAAGAGTTGTAGTGGAACTACAAGTCAGAAAAAAAGATAGCCAGTTTAAGATGTGCCCAACAATGAAGACATTTGGGAACTTCGATATTGGCAGAGTATATTTGGATGGTGTTCTGAAGTTTTCCTATCTTGGTGATACTATTGCAGCATTAACTATTGATTCTTCTAAGCACCTCTGTGTCAGTCACCCATTGGGTCCATCGAAACTTGATCATTCTCCACTAATCCCAGAACATATGTGCCTTTAACCTCTTGATTTTATCTCTCCCAGTAGTCCTTATTACTGAAACATATAATAGTACACTTCAGATAACCACTTAATAATTAGAATATAGTTGAGGGCACCATTGGAGTTCTTTACTGTTATTGAATCTTCTTTGATGCTCAGTTTAAGTTCTTATTTTTCTCTTACATTTATTGTTTTCTCTTAAGACACTATCAATGTACTTAAAATGCCAAATTTACATTTAAAAAAAATAAAAAACACACACCTCTTTCTATAACAAGTGGTGCATTAGGACCCACAAGTAAGGCCATTGCTCCTGCACCACCTGTGGAACGTGCATTCCCTGCAGCATAAACAGCTATGTCACCCATAACAGCAATTGCTAAACGCCCTACAAGAACAAAAAATTGACACAAACATAAGACAGTAGAAATGACTGACAACCTCTGTATGTTCTGAAATCATCACTGGGACCAATCAATTCAAATTCTATAGAAATCCCCTAAGGGTCGCAGAATTTTCTCTATTTGTTTTCATTCATGAGAAATGTAATTTTAAAAAAATTTTGAAATCTGGAAAAAGTACATTTCTTTTATTTCAAGAGACCAGCAAAATTCAAAACATTAAATTGGAGAACTAATGTGAAAGAAACAAAAGTGAATGAAAAGAACTACAGTGGGGAAGTCACAGGTTTGTGCTTGCCACAATTCTAACCCAAAGGTATGATTAATCTCTGGGTTATCGCAATTGCAATCCAACAAAATGACTTCATTCAACCCCGAACCTTGATGAGAGGGCACTGGTCCTTTTTAAAGCACTATATTAATTTACATCAATGGGTCACAAGGTCAGCTTTATCTATGAAAAGCTAAATTTTAGTTAAAATAATCATCCTGGTGTAAAGTGATGTTCTGCATCCAGGAGGGTAAACACTAGAAAACCCACAAAATATCACATTAAAAAATTATATATGCAACTGCATACACAGAACTTAATATTTTGTTGTGTGTATCATTCATCTTAGGGTGAATGACACAACAGTTCATTTATCAGAGTATGTTGCATTAGTTACCAAATAACATCTCCCTATGTTTATCTTTATTTGCTTCTTTGACATCTAAAAAATGGCATTTGAAGTTTATGCAATAAGGATTGTATCACCACTGCTAAGTTTACTTAAAGTTCAGGGAATTTTGCATGTTAACACTGTGTACCATGTCTTTGTGTTTCCTCTGAGTTGCATCAGTTACCCAATGGATGCATCCTCAAAAACAGAAATTTATCTCCTGAGAAAGAAATATTGGCTTCAAATAAAAGTATTAGTCCTATTAAACCTTCAAAGATAATCTAAGGTCAACATTTTGTCTCTGACATAACCTGAACTATTCTGATTGTTGCATCAATTATATATCATAAGAAATACCCAACAATTTTTGTATGTGCAGAGGGCAAGGGGGCTACATATACTCATGATCAGGATCCAATAATTTTTTGCCTTTATTACAATTATTACTTACATACTCAATAACATTTTAAGTAAATTAGAAAGAAATAGAATATCCTTCAACAAATAAGTAGGTTTAATGTAATTTCGTTTATTACATCTGGCCAAGAAATTCCTCACTGCCAAATTCAAGTCCCTAAGAAGGGTACTGTCTGAGCCCCAGTTACTGGAACAAAATGATGTTAAAACCAAAACCAAAGACAAATAACTGTAATCATCAACAAAAAAAGAAATATCCAAATTTAATCACATAAGGTCTTAATAGGTGTAAAAACCCTTCTGGAAAACTATTTTTACAACTGACTCTTCTTTTGCTACCATCAGTTTTGGCCCAGGTTAGATATTTACAAGTTAAACTTCTTTACAGTTTTAATAAAATCTACTTGTGTCTCACTTTATTTCCAAAGTAAGCTTGTTCTAAATCAGTAAAGCCATTTATTATTAATAATATTTCCATCTGTGTTTGCACCATATTCCTGTATAGAAAGTGAGGCATGGCCATTGTCTAAATAAGACCTAAAAAAACTAACCATGTTGTGATCTGTTGGGTGTGTGATGAGAGAATAGATCAACCTCACACCATTGATGATCCAAGACAAAAGCTGCATATCATACTGAAGAGAAAATTAGATGGAGTGGACTAAGACACAATGGCACCAATTTTGGGGCAAGATGGCATTGCATGGTCAAAGAAAACCGTGAGTTTCAACATTGAATGCCCTGCTCCAGGAGGAAGACCAAGTTTGTGATGGACTGTGATGTGATCAATGATGGTCTGTGGAAAAGAGGCATAACTACCAGTATGGCAAGCAACAGATCCAACTGAAGGAATGCCATATGGCCTCAGAGTGCACAAAGGAGCTCCTGTTTAGCACAACTGGAGATGGAGATGAAGCTGTGGAAACTATCAAGATCATGATCACCATCTATGTTGTAGCGAATAACAAATAAAACATGGAATAGTTTGAACAATTTTTTTTACAGTAATTCACACTTTTGTGTCTAAGAACCTAGTTTATAAGAATATCAGGGCTCAGATGACCTGAAATTCAAGATGAAAGTAAGAATGTAGCTTAGTCTCGGGTGCCTGTTTTAAATCCTTTGTCAACAATAAATTTCTTTTCCTGGTGCCTGGGGGCATTATCTGCCTTGCTTTACTCTACTGCATACTTTCAACGTTATTTGTAGTCTTCATATTGATACTTACCCAAAATCAATACCGATAAAATGTCATGTAAGAAGATTTCAAAATTCAAAGTGAAATATCGTTCAGACGGCTCAGCAAAATAAATGGTATCCTAATAAAAAAAGTGTGCCCCACAAAATACGATTTTTGGATCCTTCACAGCGAAAAGTTGGTAGAAAAAGGGATATAAATACTTCATACAGTAATTTGATCAGGACATGAATTGCTAACTGGATCAAGCTTCTACACCGACATAAATGGTCAACATTGTCATCATCAAAAAACCCACAAATCAAATTGATTATGCAAGTACTTTACTAATTTTAAATATTATTTTACACAGAGTGTGCAAGTTTACTAATAATGTGATGCACACCATTTTTAATTTATTATTGATTCCTGCTCTNGTTTCCTCTGAGTTGCATCAGTTACCCAATGGATGCATCCTCAAAAACAGAAATTTATCTCCTGAGAAAGAAATATTGGCTTCAAATAAAAGTATTAGTCCTATTAAACCTTCAAAGATAATCTAAGGTCAACATTTTGTCTCTGACATAACCTGAACTATTCTGATTGTTGCATCAATTATATATCATAAGAAATACCCAACAATTTTTGTATGTGCAGAGGGCAAGGGGGCTACATATACTCATGATCAGGATCCAATAATTTTTTGCCTTTATTACAATTATTACTTACATACTCAATAACATTTTAAGTAAATTAGAAAGAAATAGAATATCCTTCAACAAATAAGTAGGTTTAATGTAATTTCGTTTATTACATCTGGCCAAGAAATTCCTCACTGCCAAATTCAAGTCCCTAAGAAGGGTACTGTCTGAGCCCCAGTTACTGGAACAAAATGATGTTAAAACCAAAACCAAAGACAAATAACTGTAATCATCAACAAAAAAAGAAATATCCAAATTTAATCACATAAGGTCTTAATAGGTGTAAAAACCCTTCTGGAAAACTATTTTTACAACTGACTCTTCTTTTGCTACCATCAGTTTTGGCCCAGGTTAGATATTTACAAGTTAAACTTCTTTACAGTTTTAATAAAATCTACTTGTGTCTCACTTTATTTCCAAAGTAAGCTTGTTCTAAATCAGTAAAGCCATTTATTATTAATAATATTTCCATCTGTGTTTGCACCATATTCCTGTATAGAAAGTGAGGCATGGCCATTGTCTAAATAAGACCTAAAAAAACTAACCATGTTGTGATCTGTTGGGTGTGTGATGAGAGAATAGATCAACCTCACACCATTGATGATCCAAGACAAAAGCTGCATATCATACTGAAGAGAAAATTAGATGGAGTGGACTAAGACACAATGGCACCAATTTTGGGGCAAGATGGCATTGCATGGTCAAAGAAAACCATGAGTTTCAACATTGAATGCCCTGCTCCAGGAGGAAGACCAAGTTTGTGATGGACTGTGATGTGATCAATGATGGTCTGTGGAAAAGAGGCATAACTACCAATATGGCAAGCAACAGATCCAACTGAAGGAATGCCATATGGCCTCAGAGTGCACAAAGGAGCTCCTGTTTAGCACAACTGGAGATGGAGATGAAGCTGTGGAAACTATCAAGATCATGATCACCATCTATGTTGTAGCGAATAACAAATAAAACATGGAATAGTTTGAACAATTTTTTTTACAGTAATTCACACTTTTGTGTCTAAGAACCTAGTTTATAAGAATATCAGGGCTCAGATGACCTGAAATTCAAGATGAAAGTAAGAATGTAGCTTAGTCTCGGCATGCATGAGTAATAAAAATCTTTCGGGTGCCTGTTTTAAATCCTTTGTCAACAATAAATTTCTTTTCCTGGTGCCTGAGGGCATTATCTGCCTTGTTTTACTCTACTGTATACTTTCAACGTTATTTGTAGTCTTCATACTGATACTTACCCAAAATCAATACCGATAAAATGTCATGTAAGAAGATTTCAAAATTCAAAGTGAAATATCGTTCAGACGGCTCAGCAAAATAAATGGTATCCTAATAAAAAAAGTGTGCCCCACAAAATACGATTTTTGGATCCTTCACAGCGAAAAGTTGGTAGAAAAAGGGATATAAATACTTCATACAGTAATTTGATCAGGACATGAATTGCTAACTGGATCAAGCTTCTACACCGACATAAATGGTCAACATTGTCATCATCAAAAAACCCACAAATCAAATTGATTATGCAAGTACTTTACTAATTTTAAATATTATTTTACACAGAGTGTGCAAGTTTACTAATAATGTGATGCACACCATTTTTAATTTATTATTGATTCCTGCTCTCAATGAAGTTTCAAAAATTTTTCTGCATCAGCTGAGTGGGAAAAGGGATTGCATACCAATACTTCATCGATTAACAAACCTGGGGGCTCTTAAATACCTCACTGGCCTGACCTCATTTACACATAAAAACATTCCCTGTCTGAATGCATTGAAATTTTGTATTTTCTGGCTGCTAAACAGCAAAGAAAACTGTGATAAACTTACCATCCCAAGAACTGCTCTCAATCCAGTTAAGAGCATTGAAAAGGGCTGATGTACCACCGTAGCAAGCATTAGTGGAGTCAATTCCTTCAATATCTGTGTTACCACTGTCCTCAAACAACTGCATAATTACTGTCTTAACAGCCTTTGACTTATCAAGCAAGGTTTCTGTTCCAACATCTATTCGCCCTATCTGAGTAGGTTTAATTTTGTAATTTTCTAAGAGCTTTTGCACAACAGTTAAACATAACGAGTTTATGTCCTCCCTGTCTCCAGTAAAACCCATCGCTTTCTGTCCAAGCCCAATCGTATATTTTCCTTTGCTAACACCATCGTACTCCTCAAGCTCCTCTTGGTCTACATAATAATTTGGGAAATAAATTTCAATACCAAGGATGCCCACATCTGCAGGCCATCTTAAATAATCTGTGTCGTCCAAATGGGGCATGTTGTATTCAGAGGTGAATTGTTATCAACACACACCGGATGACTGGAAAGCATCAACTCTTCTTAATCACTAAAACTCTCAATTCAAAATCCCTGATGATATCCATTCTTATTTCAATCACTCAGTGGAAACTATGTCATTTAACTTGAACACATTCACAGATTGTGTCACAATGTCAGGGAGAGTAATTGCATTTGTTTCATTTTGCACAGGGGAGGAATTCCATCACCTACGCAAAAGACCGGGGGAAAAAATTTCACCCCCCTCCGAAAAAACCTAACTTTTTTACCAATTGCAAACAAACTAAAGCTAATTCCACTTTCCTATGAAAATACAAATCTGGCTGGAAACTACCGTTACCTCTGATAAAAAAATTTTTCTACGATTTCTTTTCTGGTATTTTCGAGGGAGGTGGAATTCCTCCCCTGTCTAAGCCTCGTTGAGTAAAGGTCAAAAACGCCAAATCCCAAAACCAATTGCTTTCAAGAGCAAAAATGTCCCAAGATGAAAAATTCATCCCAACGGGTATCACTCTTTAAGAATCTCAAGAAAATGACTCAACGAGTGAGATACGCTGAGACACAACATTTTTCTGGCTAGAGTTTTGGAAAGAGGGAAAAGTTCGAAATGAAATTAGCTTTGCTGGGATAAAAAGAAAAACTAAGATAAAAGAAAGAAGGGAAAGAAAAGAAAAAGCAAAATTCTGGAAGAGTCTGAGGCGTGGGATCAAACTTTTGGAAAGACTGAACACCTGGAACAACAATTAATCTTTTGCTTTTCCAAAGTCCCTACTTATCATACTTAGCATATCATTTTCTTAAAGATCATCGTTTATGTGAAGAGGAAAGCAAGGCAACATGAAAAAAGGATTGAATACAAAAACTATTCTACCAAAAGCAGAAAGATTCCTCTTAATATACAAAATGAAAAGAGCCTCAGATCTTCCATTCCAAAGACTTCAAATTGTTTTTTGAAAACTTTCTTTGATGTGAAATAAAAATCTCTGAATTTATATTCAAAATTTCTTTCTTTTCATGGAAATACAAAGCTGTTGGGATAAAAATCTCAGTTTGGTAGAACTAAAAGCACATGCAAGGTCAGAATATCCCAAAATCGCATGATTCTGGACTTGTTCTTTCTTTTGGACTTTGTCCCAAGCCCAACACATGTGACAGAGAAAAATCGGTCATCATGTGTGAACCATTTTTTTTATCCAGGGGTGTGTCCNTTTTCATGGAAATACAAAGCTGTTGGGATAAAAATCTCAGTTTGGTAGAACTAAAAGCACATGCAAGGTCAGAATATCCCAAAATCGCATGATTCTGGACTTGTTCTTTCTTTTGGACTTTGTCCCAAGCCCAACACATGTGACAGAGAAAAATCGGTCATCATGTGTGAACCTTTTTTTTATCCAGGGGTGTGTCCGGTATGATACAACCCGAGTGAATACTCCAGTCATATCTTGTTTAAATAAGTTGTCTGTTTGTTTTTAGATACAGCAGCGGATTCAATTTATACGATATCTCAAATCCTACTTTTTTTGTTTCCCAACTACTACTTCCTTTTGCAACCCTCCTATTTCCTTTGCTATGGTCATTTCCTGTGTCACAAAGAATTCGTGTATTCGTGAAAGCTCGAAATAACAATCAAAAATGAATTTGAAGCAAAACATGAAAGTATTGTCTCCTTGATGGTTTGTGAGCAATTTTATCAAATTTCATTACTTCAAAGTTACTTTGAAGAGAAATCCAACAAATGTTCTTTGTACTTAGTATTGTTTCTTTGCCTCATATGAGATCCCATCCCAAAAAGGCATTGAACATTTTTTAGAGACAGTTACAGAAAGGAGGTTAGATATGCAAAAGCAAAGCTATACGCTAATGAAAATAGCTACTTACTTACTTTCCCCGCCCTTGAACGAAATTCAATGCACAATGCCATGGTAACATTAACGGTCTGTCATCATGGCTGGTAGATCATTTGCAATAATACCAGTGCCTCCAGTTGCTTTCCACAGTATCAGATCAGGTGTAGTCTCCCATTTGGTACTGTAACAATGGTCAGAGAGGGGTGTTTGTCATTTCTTAAGAAGGGCACAGATGTTATGGTCCTGGTCATAGATTTATTTTATGTACCAGTGAGTCACCACACATCAAGGGTAAAAGTCACTCGAAGATGAGGGTTAATGAGTATTGGGAAAGGGACGAAAGATATAAATGAATGAATAAGATTTTATGACTTATAAGGAAGGTTTTTCCATGTTGATGTATATGTTGTATTCCTCCGGGAAGCAACCTTGTGGCAAAGTGTTCCACAAATTGTAGGTTCTTGTTAGGCACGTGGAGGAAGAAAGGAAAATTCTTTGCAGCAGTGGTATGTGGTATATGAATTTTATACAGGTAGAGGATTGAATCAGGCGTCAGATACTTTCTGGAGCGGTAGAAAGATCCAACCATTTTACCAGCAGCTTTAGCAACAGATTGGATGAAAGCATTCCACTTTAGATGAAGAGTAAAAGTCAGTCCCGGTAGCTTATCAAAGCAAGGGGCTTCTTCAAGAAGAGAGCCATTCATTTCAACTGAAGCAAAACTAGGATCTGAACGTTGGTGGTGAAAGGAGAGAAGCTTGGTTTTAGAGGTATTAAAAGTAACAAGCCATTTATTCCTCCCATTCCATTACATACCCAAGGTCAGAAGAAAGGAAATCAGCAAGACCTTAATCACAAATGCTCTTCGAGCTGCAGTCATAGACAGGTGTGTCATCTGCATTGATGTCAACAAATGATCTCAGAATGTGATTTTGAAGATCATTAATGAAAATCAAGAAGAGAGTTGGGCCTAGAATAGAACCATGTGGAACACCGGTGTTGATACAACGTGCTTCGGATGTCTAACCATCAACAACTACTTTCATAGGCCTATCAGAGAGAAAGGATTTGACAGCTGAGAAGAAGATATTCCATAGCTAGCAAGTTTGTGAAGCAACCCTTTGTACCAGACTTTATCAAAGGGTTTTGATAGGTCAAGATCCACTGGCCTAGAAACAAAGCCCCAGCAAGAGATTCACTGATCCTATGAGATATCACAGTCGGCACATAAGCAGATGATCTTGCTGTACGAACCCCATATTGCTTGTAGATTGTTTTTGATGAGGTGATTGATAACTGCTTGGTTTATCACGGATTCAGACAACTTACTAATGACACTGAGGAGACTGATTGATCTATACTGAGATGAAGATGACTGTTCCCCAGTATTTTTAAATACTGGGCAGACTAATGAAATTTTCCAAGGAGATGGAAAGCATTTCTCCTTTAAGGAACGATTGAATAGCTTTGTAAGGATAGGTGCAAGTTCCGGCAACAGATTATTAAGGACAATGGTTGGAATATTGTCAGATTGTCAGGACCAGTTGCTTTGCTGGAATCAAGTTCCATGATAAGTTTGGCAACTTCCCGGACAGTTAAATGGATATCGCTTAGTGTATTTTTAGTCAAGTGAGGAAATTGCGGAAGTGGATGTCCTTGATCGTTAAGGGAGTAATTTGAAGCAAATATAGTTGCAAAATGCTTTGCCTTGTCAGAAGCTGAGGAAATCACCTCAGGGCCGTTAATGATTGCTGGAATAGAAGTTTTACATCTGTTCAGTACTTTGTTAGTTACCCTCCAAAACTCTCGAGAGCCAAGCCTCTGCTCAGCAATTCTGGGCTTAACAGATTGGGCATAGGACTCTTTAGCATTTCTTATAATCCATTTGCAGTGGTTCCGAGCAATTCTAAAGGCAGCTTTGGTTTCGGAGCATCTGTTCCGATGATAGCAATGGAAATAATGATTTTGGTGAGCAATGGCAGCATCACATTCATGGGTATACCATGGCGGGCTGTTTGGTCTCTGTTGGAATTTCTTACAAGATATAAAACTCTCAATTCCAGCAACTAACCAGCAAGATATATCAGTGGCAATAAGGAACACATTCTTTTTGAAAATTGAGCGCAAAGGAATTTCAGAGATAAAATATCTCAAGCTATCCCAATTAGATTTTGTGAATCGATACACACTGTGATGAAAAGGGACATCAGAGGACTCTTTGAATTTAGATTTTATCTTAATGGAAAAAACTGAGTGATCAGAAGATCCCAAAGGAGAAAGAACAGTAGGTGTACACTGTTCTGGGCAATTTGTCAGAAAAAGATCAAGAAGGCTTGCAAAATATCCATCAATATCTGGTACGCGGGTGGGTTTATCTACAACTTTGGTTAAGTCATAAGCAGAGGTAAGATCATGAAAAAACTTTCTTTCATCATCAGTCTTGTTGGAAAAGACTAGCCATTTGACATTGTGACCAGCAAAGTCACCACAGATATGAATGTTAGCAAAAGGATATTCAGCCAGGATCTTGTCAATTTTTTTCAGACATTTGTTCAATGACAGTAACTCCATCGTCTTGGGGGAAGATAGAGGGCAAGGATGAAAGAAGTGCTGTGAACAAGAGCTATACGTAAACACATATAAGGTAACTCGGGATCTTCATTTGTAATGTCCCTACCACATGGAAAGCCGTCTTTGATGTAGGCACAAATTCCATGGTCATGGCGGTTTTGTAGGTCGTGTTTAGTGGCCATGGTACAATAACCTGGAATCTAGTTGAAATCATCAACAGAATTTGATTGGCCAATGCCGGTTTCACAAAGAAACAACAAGTCAGGTTTGGTCTCTCAATTCCCACTAACATGGCATCGAGAGGCCACACCGGAAACTATTGCATGGTCCAGACTCTATTCACAAAATGGTAATACAGCAGCCCCGATATTATACACCTGCTGATAGGACAGCCTCCTTGGAGAACCTTAGATCAGGCGGATAAAGTCAACCCAGGTAAACATTTACTTCCAGCATCCTTACTAGTGACATGGTGTCAAAGAAAGAAACCCCCCACAGCATCTCCACATACCACTCACAATAAACAACAACAGAGTCTGAAAACATCAATTCTTCCCCCTTTGTCAGAAACGTAACCAATAGAATATGAGGACTAAAAGAGAAAATAAGGAAAGCGAGAGTTAAGAGGCCGCGGAAAGTAAGCACAAGGTCCACTTTCTACTCTCCATTGGTGTGGAAGGCAGTTGGCTCCAATACAGCTCCTCTACCCGTTGACAGCTCTTGTTTTTAGAGCTGCTGGGTGTCCACAACACCCACCTCATCAGACAAGCCAAGGCCTGCCTGATGGGGGTGCCAGTTTATTCTCCGACAGCTTCACCATGAAACAGATAGTACTAGTTTACATGGTACTAGTAGCAGGTATAAAAGCAGACCTGACCTGACTATAGATGCCAGGTAGTGCAGCATGACCACCCCAACTTATGTTTTTACACCAAGCAATATATAGGTACAAGGAGATTGATGAAAAGGTATTGAGAAGAGAGGAGACATTGCATCCACAAAAGCAGACAATGGAAGTTCAGAATTTTGCTTTTTGATAGTCTCTTTAAGAATCCAGCTTTTTCCGTATGCCTAAAAAGATCTAGGCCCTTCATGAATGGATTATTGAAAGCCTGCAGTAATAGTGGATAAGACTACTGCCCAGAAATCCATATGGGAGAAGATATAAAAGCTCTAGCGGTCAAAAGCTCATGAAATAGCAATGACGCCATTGGATGACAAAGGGAGAAACGCAGAGAAGTTACAGAAAGGTATATGCATGTAGTATATTGTATTGCATGTGAAACCAGTTCTCTCTTTAGAGCATGTTGATCTTTTATTTGAAAAAATGGAGTTCATTTGGTACAACTATGTATTTGCGATTTTCTTGACCAGAAATGGTTGAATGTATTGACAGAACACACCTTAAGAAATATGCGATAAAATTCAAATCGCTGAGGGAAAAAGAGGCATAATCATAGATGAANGAAGCCTGCAGTAATAGTGGATAAGACTACTGCCCAGAAATCCATATGGGAGAAGATATAAAAGCTCTAGCGGTCGAAAGCTCATGAAATAGCAATGACGCCATTGGATGACAAAGGGAGAAACGCAGAGAAGTTACAGAAAGGTATATGCATGTAGTATATTGTATTGCATGTGAAACCAGTTCTCTCTTTAGAGCATGTTGATCTTTTATTTGAAAAAATGGAGTTCATTTGGTACAACTATGTATTTGCGATTTCCTTGACCAGAAATGGTTGAATGTATTGACAGAACACACCTTAAGAAAAAGAGGCATAATCATAGATGAATCCATTATAATTTCCAGGAGCGCCTAACTAAAAGCCTACATTTCTGCAATTATCAATGATACGTTAATGATCCTATTTCTTAAAGTATGTGAGATAAAACCGCAAGATGCACCATTTCTTTGTAAGTATATGATTGACACCTTAGTCAAGTTTGGTTTTGACCGGAATTATCCATCAAAGTATCTCATTGCTTGTACCTATGACGATGCAGTAGTGATGCTTTATGTTAAAAGTGGCGCCAGACAGCAATTAACGGAGGAGTTTCCCGCCATTTGAGTTTGACACTGCTTGAACCATGGTCCGGAGCTAACTGTATCAGATATGATCAAGTCAATTGATGGTTTCTTTTGAATTAAAATTTGTTGGGACACAATTTTCACGTTTTATTCAAGGTCTCTAAAATACATTAAACATTAGAAAGATATCTACAAAGCTTGATATCGATCTTTATAGATATGAATATGAAAAAAGGTGACAAAAAGATCTTTTGATGTACTTTTTCAGCATTGAATCAACATTTCAACACTTTCGTCAGAGAAAATTTTGTAGGCAAACCAAACGCCGTACATTTAGAAGTGTCGGCAAAAAAAAATAGCTACGAAAGAATCCATCGAATATGTAGTGGTTGTAGAAGACTGACAAGCTCAATTATCTATTCTTTTCGAGTCTTTGGAGAAAAAAGAAATCAGAATCATAGCGATGAATCGGTACCTGAAGTACACCGTTAATGCCTTGCATAAAGTTAAAGTATCTGTAGAAGAAGAAAAATATTCCTTCTCAGCCAACATTGTAAGAGAATCTTCATTTGAAGGAAAAACCGTGGACCATTTCAAAAGAAGAACTAAACAATTCTCCTTCAATAAGATCGAACTTTTGCAACCCTTACTTAAAACATTAACAGAAGAATGTTAAATCCCTGGAATGAAGGTAAGTTGAAGCTACTTGAGATCCTTAATCCAGATAAATGACTTTCTGAGATATATGGTCTTTGAAAATAAGATAAAATTGCATTGAGTAAAATATCCAAAATGTTTCATTTGCCTGAAGAAGGTCTGGTCATAGGGTTTTCAGATTATGTATGTGACAACGAACCACCTCATAGATTTAATGAAACTAAGATTAAAGGAATTCTCTATGCGATTTAAATAAGCTTTACAATAGCTACAAGAGGATTTCCATAGATAAATCTTATGTGAACAACAGTTCAATCTAACCTTGCGGTACCCAGCATATCAGCATTACTTTTCACTGGCATTAATCGACCACTGCCAAATCTATGAAATCCAATGAACTCTGTTACAAAATGGCTCTCTAGTCACAGATCAGCTTTGACAAGCGAAAGGCTAAAATAAAATTAATCATTATCAGACCTAAATTATGTACAGCTGATTTTCGCATAGTTTTGCCAACTTCACTACTTCCTGATTCCATCATTTTGGAGTACATTTTTTCTGTTAAAAGTTTATAATTTCTTGAGGAATGTCATATTCCTCTCCTCGGAATAAAGGTCAACAAATAATCCCTAAAGTCCCAAAAAATTAACAAAATTTGACTGCAGTTTACAGTATGTTATGTTACTGACTTTGATTCTTTTTTTCTTAGTAATTGGAAATTAGGAAATATATCTATATTTGCGAAGGTGCAGAGGCTAAGTAATCAAGGGTTTCTCTTATATCCTCCATCTAAAGGCGATATTTTAAGACATGAATTTGCAACCCCTTTAACGCCAGATCCTATATGTTTTACTAAAAATCATCACTGCCTAAAGGCATGTATCTAGTTGGTTTATGCATGAGAAATTTCTTCCACAGGAGCTTCATTGACTGCTAGAGTGATACTAACACACTAGCTTTTAGGAATTTATCAATGGACTTTTTAAGGCATAATCATAGCAGCAAGTTGCTCTGGTATATTTATCTTGATGCCCTGTTTTTGCTTTCTTGCAGTTAATATCCTTAGTATTTAAAGCTTTTCCACAATATATTCCTCCTGACATGCTAATTTGCTCCTGTTTCTAACAATGTTTCGTGTCCATAAATGTTGAATGCTAAGAACTAAAGGCAGATGTTCCAATCAGAACTTCACATGCATCACCAGAAAAACTCCTTAACTAACTGTGTAGAACTGGTCAATAATATGGAAGAAATGACTGGTGTTACAAAGCGTAACTATTGTAATTCAAATCAGGTTCATTTTGGTCAATAGCTTATTCGATGACACTCAACTGGGCCAAGACACCAGGATAAGAAAATGCAAGTCAAATGAGCTTTTATCACTACTGAAAACAGAGAGAATCGAGAAAGTCCGACTCTCATTGTGCTTGGCTGAAGAAAACAAAAGGGATTGTTGAAATTCTGTCCCTTTTGTGACGGAAATAATTGAAAACTATACACAGATTCCTTCTGTCTAAAAAGAAGAGATGATAAAAGTTGCATACAAATTGCCCCAGTGGTTCCAAATAGAAGGTAGACCTAGCTCTACCAATTACTATGTAATGTTTCATATCGAAATTTTCTCTCCATCCACAATTTAGCATGAGATGATGTACCGTAGCTGAAGCACAATTAACATTAATGATTGAGCTCCATTGACACATGGCTTTTCTTTATAAATTCTCTACATTTCTCCATAAATACTAAATGTACAATTCTATAAATTGAGCTCAGCTAAAAAGACAATACAAGAATATACACAAAATTGTTAATTAAATTGTTAATAGGAATAGGAATTAAGACCCAAGTCAGAACAGGGTTGGTTTGGCTGGAACTCATACTCGATTTGTGACCTTACCCTGGGCGTCAATGTCAGTCAGAAAGTTTTTCTAGAGTGTTCATGTCAAGCAGTCAGTCACCCAAAATTGTTTCAATGTTCAGTGAAAACGTGTTTGTATACGGCAAACAAACAGCAAAAGATCGTAGTTGCAGATAGGCTTTGAGCAAATCAGAGCAAAAAAAAAACCTAGCAGGTTTTGAACCAAAAATAAATATCAAAAAATAATGTTTTCAGATAAACTTGAAATATTTTAGAGGTCAACAAATTTTGGAAGGAGGAATAAATAAAGGGTATATATAGGTTTGTGACCGATTATGTCGAAAAAATGGTAATAATCTGATCAAGAATGCGTGAATGGAGCCAGTAAGAGGGTAACGATCAAAAGGGAGACATGGACAACATGATGTAGTAAAGAGAGGCATTATGAAGCTTGGGCCGCATGAGACACTGGAAAGAGAGAAGTTGAGGAAGCAAACCCGTGCTTTTGACCCCCTGCTGACAGGTAACACATTTACGCTAGAAGAAGTAGATAGTAAATAAAGATACCTTCGTGCAGTATTTGATAAAAATAAGGTAACACTACATAGTTTTGAATCAAGACATTGTAAAGGGGGGTCTTGGATCATTTGGGTGGAACGGATTTTATGCACTAAAAGTGCAAAAGATGCACGCGTTTATGCGCTGAAACTAGACGACATATAAACAAATAATATGCAAATGTATATCCGATGTTAGCTTTCTCCTAAAAATATTATTGGCTCCCACGCAAATGAAGATGGCACTGTACTATACTAAAAAAAATAAGAAAACAAAAAACGGTTTCATTTTGCTGCTCTGACACTATGATAACAACTAAGAAGCTGTTTGAGATAGCAGAACGGGCTTACCATCCGTGGGACAACATCGCAAAAATGTTGAATGTCCCATTGAAGAATCTAAAAGAAGCACACAGTTGAAAACTGGTATTGCTGCATTAATTGGGGAGGGGGGAGGATAGTTCAAAAATGCATCTTCATGGTGACAAGATTGCCTAGTGGAGGACTGGAGTACTTCAAAAATGATCAACAACAGACTACAGTTTGTACACTTAAAATTGAAGAAAAATGTTACAGTAACAGAATGGGGATGTCACACTGTACAACGATTCTTGAAATAGCCATAAACCTGTGAACTGCTATTAATTCCAACATAGTATTGTTTGTTTAGCGTCATTAGAGTTGAGAGTCGGAGAGTTAACTCAACACTTGTGGTTCTGTTGTTGTTTCCGGTTTGAAATTTTTGGAGAGCTTGTGCACTATATCTTTGTGTTGGCGGAAACAGCATGGTTTGTCCAGTTGTTTCATCGCCCTTCCTGTACTACCCACAATCAATGATTAATATACTGGCTATCCTAGTTTAGCTGGGTTCTCAGCGCCATACTGTGATAAATGCCAAAACTATGCAGTATTGTAAATTCACACGCTGTGCATCTGTATTGATAGTACAAATTTTAGAGACTTCAAAATCAAGATAAACAACTGAAAAAGACGTTAAGTATAGAAGATAACACAGAGAGGCTAGAAATTAATATAATTATAATAAACTCCCGCATGACTTTAAATCAGCTACGTCAAAAGATAAGTTGTTATAATTTTTAAAAGAATCAAGTTATTCCTGAATATGTTTACTTTATTGTTAATCTTTCGTGTTTGGAGGGAACTCACAGAAAAAGAGAACTCGCAGAAAAAGAGATACTCGATTTATATATTTATATATATTTATAATTTTTATTTGTTATTTCAAATTTTCGTCTGTCTACAACAGACTTTATCAAGAAACAGTTTCTTGATAAAGTCTGTTGTAGATAGACGAAAATTTGAAATTGTGATAGTTAGAAATAAAAATTTTGATTTACTCAAGTAAATGTTGGAATACTTTCTTTAGTCATTTCCTGTGTCAAATATATATATATATATATATATATATATATATATATTATTTATTCGGTAATAAAAAAATAAGTAGATAAGAGAAAAGTAAGGTAATTTTTTGTTAATTTTACAACTATTGTCGAATTGTCTACTTGAACTGTGCTGTGTTAATAGTATTGGAAGATGTATAAAACTCTCAAGAGTATTATTTCATGTATAACTTTGTGTTACACAATATGTCATTAACTATTACAATTAATTACTGATATTATAGTAAGAATACATGGATGTTGATCATTTTGATGAAGAATGAATGTTTTTCTTGTATCGTGATTTTATTAATCACGAATTTTCTAGATTACGCCTTTGACAATAAAAGGAACTGGGTTTTAGGTGGATTCCACCCACCAATTCTGAACCACCACTTAATACAGAGGACAACATTTTTAATATTTTCAGGAGATTGTCAATGGCAATTGGCTACTGACAGAATATTATACATGGGAAGAGAACCCACAATACCATGCTAAAAATGGGTGCATTCTTCAGAACTTTGGCATCTTCAACATTCCAATACCTGTTTAGCTGATATAAAGTGATGTCTGAATCCAGGTCAGCGATGACAGCGATAAGTTGCAGCAATGTTTTCAGTCCATTATTCATTGACAGAATGTTTTTTAGTGTGGCCTGCCCGATTGAAAGCTAGATTTCTGTTTCAATACGAGTAACAAGGACAATAGATTGGGTCATGGGTACACGTCATAATTTACTATGACGCACACCAGATTCCACTTGGCCCTTGATTTCGCAAGGAGGCTTTAAAGATCAGCGGTAGCAATTGTTTCTTCTCTGTCCAGGTTCGGAACAACGTATTTCACCTTGTCAAAATAGCGAGCGTAGAATTTTCAGCATTAAATTAGGCACCCCTGATCTTCACTGGACGTGGGCGCAAAGATAAATTAACCTGAAGATCTCACAAAAACCAAATGCTTCGCGGTGGTTTTAGAAACACCATTATACCCAAAACAACCATTGCGCTTACGTTCTCGGAAGTGCTATGTGCAACTTCTGCGACATTCTGAAGTCCATTTGAGACGCAGATAATATCTTTTGTCCGGTGAGATACTCCGTAAAAATTTTGTTAGACCTTTTTTATGTACAGTGCCCTATCACTTACAAGGAACAGGATACTGTCACATTTAAAATCTTGTGGTCAAAGGATGTTGTGAGGAGAACTCGTTAGCTTGTTACCAATCGTAATATTATTCGTCCTTGTCAGAAACATTGTATTTTAGCTGGTGTGGTTCAGTTGGAGTTGGAGCATCTTTCAAAGCACCAACCATCACATTTGTCATGTAACAGTCACAAGTGTCGATATTGATATTATGATAATAATTTTCATTGTTATGGATGCTCCACCAGCGTTTATTTAATATAAATAAAAAAAATAAAAAATATATATATATGGTATTCCACAAAGGTTTATTTTAAAGGACTGAAAACACCTATCTCTTGTACCAGCAACACTTCATAGCTAAACTTATCATAAAACAACATATATATATAAGTTCATCACCAACCTCATTCGCACTGATCGATACCGTGGATTTAAGTTTAAGAATTGCTTTCTTAAATGATGATGATGCCTGTAGTATTAACGACTCAGAGAAATTTCAAAAAAGTCATTACGAAATCTATCCAAGTGAGCTGGTACTGACATGCGAACACACAGGCCAACGTGCTACCTTTTTAGACTTGGACATAACAGTCAAAGATGGATTATTCGTTTACAAGCTATTTGACAAGCACGATACTTCTCCTTTCCATATCGTCCGAATGCCGGATCTATCTGGAAATTTACCTCGTCATGTGTTCTATGGGTCAATACTATCCGAAACTCTACGTATTGCTCGTGCTTCTCTTCTCTACGATGATTTCATCGTCAAGAACCTTTCGGTAGGATGATGACACAAGGAGCTTCCTAAAATAAATTAAGGAATATTGTGCGTAAAGTTTATGGCAAACATTTGATGCTTTCTCTTCTTTTGACAAAACATGTTTCCACATTACCTCAGATTTTACTACTCTGTGAATTTATTGTCTTATCTTCTGTCCTTGACTTTTTACCTTCTATTCTCTTCCTGATCGATCGCTGATAGCCTGTACTTAACTGTATGGAGCTGGTGGCAAATGATCCCTTTGCATCTTTTCCTTCCTGAATATATATATATATATATATATATATATATATCTTTTTCACCATGTTTTTTTAGTTCTTTGTAACGGAGGGTATGTTGAGTGTTGGGTACCCGTACCACATGTGGAAAGCAGCCACTGCTGGTCACAAGCCCGGGACCTCTGTTACCAACATGGTCTATATTATGTCTGTCTCTTATTTAAATTTCTGAAGCACTTCTTCTATGATTTTGTCTATGTATTGCGTCTCGAGTCGTGTTAACGTGTAAATTTTTTTGTGATGTATAAGTTGTTTGTTTTTTGTTGGGTTTTTTTGTTTTCTGTTTTTTTTAATGTTTGTTTTGTTGGGTTTTTTTATGTTATTATTTTGTCAAAATAGAAACCTTAACATCTGTATATATATATATATATATATATATATATATCCAAAATACCACATGAAATATGGACCAGTCTGACTTATTCTACAAAAGTGATGACGATGATGAAAATGAAAATGTTTACTTGATAAATATCTAGGTGATCAATTCCTGTGTGCTTCCATACTCTCTTCTGGAAGTCATCGATTGGACTTTATTAAAATCATCAAAAAAATATCACCGGTCTTTTGGGGGGCTCAACAATTACCAAACAATTGATGGTGAATGAGTGATAGTAATAAATATCACGTTACTAGAGAGCTTGTAAAAACCATTGCAGGACCTAAAACTTGAGATTAATTAGGGAGTCTGAGAAAATACACCCTTGAGTGTGACTTGACTCAATATTCCCAATTATCAAATCCGAAAACGTTCCAAAATTCTCCTCCCAGTAAATAGTAATTGAAGTAGAATGTAAAACTTATAAGGAACCCCTAATGAGACTTTATACAGGCTTTATCCTGTTTGAAAACAACATGTGTCCTATATTTATCCCATAGATGCTACAAAATGCAGCTGAGATGGATAAAAATAGCGTTCTATACTCTTTAGAAAACGGTTATCTATATCATTGACAATAGAACAAAATAAAGAAAGCTTTGGAAATATTACTTGGTAGTAGTAAAGGAGATAACTGTGAATTCACATAGATTCTAGCTACGTTTGTCAGCAGCCAAGATCCTGTTTCAAGCCAGGTGAGCAATCTTGTTTCTCTGGTGCACAATACATTCCCGTTTCTAATTGAAACTTGCTGCTGTTTAATGGTTCTTCTGTGATTTCAGCAACATTTCCTTTTATCTTTCGCTGCGACTGAATTATGTTGACTTGTTATTTTTAACTTCAGTGACGTGTTGTCTGAGATTTGTTTAAGACTCTCAATTTTCCTAATGTATTATTAAAATAAGCATCATAAGTAAAATCAAAGCAAAAATCTACTGCCAAGAAAAACGTTTCTGGTAGATGAATCATTTTGAATTTTCTGAAATGTGTGTATGAGGGAGAGAAAGAGAGAAAGCGAGAAAGAGACAGAGAGAGAGACACACACACAGGGACACAGAATTTAGTTAACGCAAAATACACACACACACACACACATATATATATATATATATATATATATATATATATATATATATATATATAAATCGAGTATGGTATACAAAATAACTAGACAGTTATTGTTACAAAATAACTAGACAGTCTAGTTATTTTGTATACTATACTCGATTTATAAAGGCTCTGGAAACATTGAGCACTCTTAGTGAACATTGGTATACTTTACTACTATTACTATATATATATATATATATATATATATGTATGTATATGTAGATAATCTAATCAATATTAGATTTCAAGCACTCCAGATAGTTTATGAAAGGAAGCTAACCAATTGGATAACAGAGTTAAACACACGTTTTAAGAAACACTAGTGATAATAGAACCCCTTCTGATGGTTGGGAATTATTACTAAAAGTTCATGCAAAGAAGGAATATACGTTACAAACCTTTTCTTTATAGGTGAAAAACTAACACGTTTTGAAGAGTAAATTTCAAATTAATATCTATAAAGAAAGATGAAAAAGGATACCATCTCGATGATAAGATTATAGTTTCAGAAAAGAATGTCTCACTGGCCAGCACACCCATCTCTGAATATGACCAAAATNGTTTTAAGGTAGTAGCCAACTTATCCAGATCAGAAGCCTGACCTGCCGCACCGGAACGTGCTCCTTGGTAACACGCATGACGAGCGATCCAGTATGTCTATTTGGAGTTGTGGCTATTCATGTGCCTTTTTATAGCTTGGTACCCAAACACGACATCTGCTGGCATTAGTTCGATGTCTAAATTGCGTGACCCTGTGGGCTTAACTGTTGATTGGATATGTTGCTCAACGTCAAATTTCATCCAACATTGTCCTGCAGGTTCATCTGGCGAGAGGAAGGTTAACTTACTGCACCCAGAGTTACGGTGAAACCCTAGAATGGTGGCTCTCAAGTGTTATGCCTTGCCAAACGACAACTCTTGTTTGGCTTAGGACAGCTAATTTCCGTTGTCCACTTGAACAATCCATATGGGAAGGACATACGCTTACCCACCACCTGGGGATCTGAAGAGTAGGAGTTTACCTGTCCTTCCTCCCTCTGCAGTAGAGGGACGGCCTCAGTAGTAGTAATAGTACTTAATTCAGAAAACCTCATTAATTGTTTCATGACTTTTTGTAATTTTCCTGGACACTTTTTATTTACAGAATACACTTCTTCTTTTTCTTTCGGCTGCTCCCTGATTCAGGGGTCGCCACAGCGAATTTTCGTCCTCCATATGGCACGATCTTGGGCGTCCTCGCGTTTTAGCCCCTTCTCCATCATATCAGCTTTGCTGTTATCCATCCATCTTTGCTTTGGTTGCCCTCTTCTTCTCCTTCCTGGTATATCCATCCTCAGCACTCTCCTCCAGACATAGCCCTCTTCTCTCCTCTCCATGTGCCCAAACCATCTCAACCTGGACTCACTTATCTTTTGAGAGAGTTCTTCAACACCCAGCCTGTTTCTCACCACCTCATTGTGCAATTTGTCTCTTCAAGTAACAACTAGAGCCCATCGAAGTATTCTAATTTCTGCTACGTTCATCCGTTTCTCAAGTCCTACCATCAAAGGAACAGTTTCCATGCCGTACATCATTGCCGCTCTTATTATTGTCTTGTTGAGCTTGCTCTTCACTTGCTCTGGCACTCTTTTGTTGCACATCACCGCCGTTGTCTTTTGCCAACTGCCCCAGCCAGCTTGGATTCTTTTCTTCACCTCTTTGTCACTGCCTCCATCATATTGTATAGTTGACCCCAGGTACTTGAATTCCGTCACTTCCGGGACCTCCTCACCAGTGATTGAGATCGGTGGTAGGTTATCATCTTTGTTGATACACAGGTTCTCTGTTTTTGACCAGCTGACCTTCATCCCTCTTTTCTCCAAGGCTCCGCTCCAATTTTCCAGCTCTTCTTCAGCTTCTGCCATCTCTCCGTTGATCAGTACTACGTCATCTGCAAA
>RDPX01000126.1:461376-487895 GCA_003991215.1 Morbakka virulenta
CTCTGGCACTCTTTTGTTGCACATCACCGCCGTTGTCTTTTGCCAACTGCCCCAGCCAGCTTGGATTCTTTTCTTCACCTCTTTGTCACTGCCTCCATCATATTGTATAGTTGACCCCAGGTACTTGAATTCCGTCACTTCCGGGACCTCCTCACCAGTGATTGAGATCGGTGGTAGGTTATCATCTTTGTTGATACACAGGTTCTCTGTTTTTGACCAGCTGACCTTCATCCCTCTTTTCTCCAAGGCTCCGCTCCAATTTTCCAGCTCTTCTTCAGCTTCTGCCATCTCTCCGTTGATCAGTACTACGTCATCTGCAAACATCATATTGCCGGGCTTGGCCTCCTGATGGGATCGGTGAGCACGTCCATGACCACTGCGAACAAGAGAGGGCTCAAAGCTGAACTTTGATGTAACCCAACCTCCACTTTGAATGGTTCACTCTGTCCAGCCGCGCACTTCATCACTGTCTCACGTCTACTGTACATGTCTTGTACACACTTCACATACTTTTCTGTGACGCCTCTTTTTCTCAATGTGTACCATAGTTCCTCTCGCGGTACCAGATCGTAAGTCTTTTCTAGATCAATGAACACACAATGGAGCTTTTCCTGCCCTTCCCGATGTTTTCTGCCATCAAACGCAAAGCTAAGATGGCATCAGCCGTACTCCTTTTCGAAATGAAGCCGGACTGTTCCTCACTGATATCTGCTTCCCTCCTGATCCTGCTATCGATCACTCTCTCTCATAGCTTCATTGAGTGACTCATGAGCTTGATGTCCCTGTAGTTGGAGCAGCTTTGTACATCTCCCTTGTTCGTAAAGATGGGTATAAGGGTGCTCTTCCGCCAGTCCTCAGGCATGTCCTCGGTTGCCAAGATGTCGTGGAACAATGACGTCAAGAACACAAGGGCTCTACTTCCTAAGCATTTCCACACCTCTGCTGGGATACCATCCGGGCTGACTGCTTTTCTATTCTTCATTTGACTTAGAGCTGTCTTCACCTCTTCCTGGCTGATCTGCTCCACAGATCCTTCACGTGTCTCTTCTACTTCATCCCTCCTTTCCCTTGGGTTTTCCTCGTTCATTAGCGTCTCGTAATACTCTTTCTATCTCTTTAGAATGTCTTCTTCTGAATTCAGAACATGGCCCTCTACGTCCTTTATCCTTTTCACGTGGTGAACATCCTTGGAATCTCGATCGAACTGTTTTGCCATACGATAGACACTTTTCTGTCCTTCTGTAGTCTTGAGGTTGTTGTAAATTTCTTCAAACGCTTCAGACTTGGCTTTCGCCACACTTCTCTTCGCTTCTTTACTGGCATTACGGTAATCCTCTTTACTTTCATGAGTTTGAGATTTACTCCATTTCTTGTATTCCTCTTTCTTCTTCCGAAGACATTCCTGTACTTCGTCATTCCACCACCAACTATCTTTGTTTGGTTTTCCCTTACCCGACGTTTCACCAAGTACCTCCTTGGCAATCGATTTGATGGACCGAGACGAAATATTCTAGTCAACCGGGAACACCTCACTAAGTTCCCTTTTCACCTCCGAGACAAAACTATGCCTACACTCTTGCTCTTTCAACTTCCACCATCTGATCTTTGGTTCTCTGCTCTTTGCTCTCTTTGCTTTCACACTAAACTCTACCCTACAGACAACCGGTCGATGCGGTCTTGCAGCTCACTCCCCTGCTACTGCTTTGCAGTCTATAACTTCCTTTAGGTGTTCCCTCCTGCAGAGGACATAGTCGATCTTCGTCTTGTAGTTTCCGCTGTGATAGGTGATTCTTTGCTCATTTGTCTTCGTGAATTAGGTGTTGGTAATAGCCATCTCACAGCTTGTTGCAAGCTCAACTGCTCTTACACCTCCTTCATTCCTTGTTTCCCATCCATATCTGCCCATTACATATTCATCTCCAGCGTTGCCTTTGCCAACATGTCCATTCAGGTCTGCGCCGATGAACACCCGTTCCGTTCTCGATACTCTCGTCATGGTGGAATCTAGGTCGTTCCAGAAGTCCTCTTTCTCAGCTTCATCACACCATACTTGTGGTCCATATGCACTGATAATGTTAGTCTGCAATCCTCTTACTTCCAGTCTCATCCATATCATTCTGTCACTAACTCACTTTACTTCGATCACGCTTCTAACTAGACTTTGTTCGAGGATGATGCCAACCCCATTTGTGCATGGGTTGTGTAACTCCTACGTTCCTCTTTCTGCTCTTCTCCTTTTTATGGACCTTACTCCCTTTTCTTTGGCTCTCAGTCAACTCCCTCTTCGACAGTGGCTCCTTGGCATCTGTATGTAGCACATGTTTTTTCCTATTATATTTCTCTTTGTAAGTTTATAATGTCAATTTGAAAAACAACCTAACTATTTTACAGAATCCTTGAAGGTACAAGGACACAAAACCACAAGTGCACAATGATATACCAGCAAGGGTAGGGAGGCAGAGGAGGAGAGTGTTATTAGGACATAAAAGGTTCTCATATTTTTATGCCAGTAAGACAGGGAAGTAGAAGCTGTTTGCTTTTGTTACACGGATCACGCTAACACCAGTTCTAAAGATATTAAAGCTCAGAGTAGTGAAGCTATGTGAATGTACTGTTTCTACCAGGTAGGAATTCTAAAATTTCTACATGTAAAACAGTAATCCTTAACTATCTTCTTAACTATGTCCTATTTGAAAAATCAACCAGAATACTCAGAGCAAAGTCAAGAAATACACATCAGAGTGTTACTTTTATAACGAAATATCATCAAATAGTTTTAGGGTTCGAAGTGGTTTTTAGATAAACTTGCGACTGCATCAAACATATGTTCTGTTCACAAAATGTTTTCATGTACTGCTCATGAATGTTGACAGCTAAATACTGTTTAAAGATGAAAATGACTTGCATTATTCATAAAGTTTGATAGAGAAATGTTTACATAGCAGCTTATCACCATAACACTGTCCCTAGTAGTGGGAAGCACTGCAAACAGGCGTAAGATCGTTAATGGCCTGGGCTTTCTAGGTTTATGATTATTTTCAGGTCTCCTGAATCCTTACATAAATTTCAAAGTATTGTCAGTAGTAAAGGTATAAAGGTACCCAAAATGTGAACAATCTTTTCTAACAAGTGTACGAGTCTCTTATTGATACAGACGCTGTCGGATGAATACAAACATACGTAGGAATCTATCGTTATAAAGTTAAATATGTGTTATATTGTTATATATAGCTCTAATATTCTTATATTATTGAGCACTGTCGATAGCTAATAATTACCTCTAAACCTACTTTTATAAATTTTATCCCACAAAATTTATATCAAAATCCAGATAAATCCTCCTCCGTGGTTTCTCTGGTATCACCCAAGGATATGTTTCTGATTTAGTTTTGCTTTGATTTTCAGTACAGGATGTTAATGTTCAGCAAAGAGTTTAATGGAATAGTCGGTCCTAAACTAGTACATGCCTCCTCGGGCAATTTGCCTTATTGGTTATACCCCAAAATGGTCTAGATAAACCATTTCCAGAACCCTTGGGTTATGACTAGTTGGTCTTAGTACTTGAGATACATACACGAGACATTCATTGCAAGCATATGATGAGGTTACTAGATTCCAAACCTTTTCCACTGCATTGGTTTTATCGCTTTTGCTTTTGGGTGTCAACTCTCACATGTGTACCGCATCGAAGTACCAGCTAATGGACCTTTTGCTGATTCCTTCATCAATGTCTTGGGATTATTTGGGTGAGATTCCAGGCATTTTTTGCGCAAACTTTACCACAATCTTCTTCAATTGTCTTTCCTATCAAAGTCCTTGTTTTCATGGAATGAAAGAAGGCTCACTACATCGGCATTACCATGATAAATAATTTTCCGATTTTTTATTTTTTACTCGAATTGGGGAATCCATAAGGAATACGTAAGCTGCTGCGGGAAATCTCCACTAATTACTTGCGATACCTCACAAGTATGCAATATCGGTTTTATAGGTACTGATAAAAGTATAAGGCTTTAATTTTGCTCTGATCTGTTTGGCGTCTTTGAAACGTTAAGAATCTGATGCTCATCTTTAATAGAAATACGATGAAAGTAAATCCCAATTACAACACTTTAAAGCATCACAAAGAGGCCCAAGGAGCAGTGATGGGTAGTAATGTGTAAAAACATCATCTGCAGGTAACAGACCATTTAAATACCTAAAATCTCTTTGCTCAGCTGCACCCTAGGCTAAAGTAGCTACCTTTTGGTTGAGGGGATGCAGTGGCTATGCAATGGTTGATAAATTTGACATGAATTTTTCTTAAAATTATTTCAAAGCCAGAAGTAACTTAAGGCTTAAAATATCAGTTGGTCGTGGCATGTTAATAACAGCATCAACGTCCAATCTCCTCAGAATTCCTTCCTTATTGTAATATGTGTGCCAAATATTGAAAAAGAAGGTTAAAAAACCAACACTCTCTCAAACAGCAACCAAGTCCTTTCTCGTGTAAACAATGCCAAAGTTTAAGGTACTTGAAATACTTATCTGCGTTAGAATATACCACTAGTTAAAATATCGTCCAAATATCGAGAAAGTCATTAAATTTTACTAAAGGGTGATGACAGGTAACTATCATTCAGAGGAAAAAGCAGCATATATTATTCGTGGAATTCAATACGTCGGATGATGTTTTCTTAACAGATTATCAGCATGACATGGAACAGTTCCACCATGCTGCTTCCCTTATTTTCTTCCATCTATTCAAATGCCTTACAGAGCTGTTGCGCAAGAGGGGGAAAATCTACTCTATCTTAAATTAGCAGTCGGCTAATTCTGTACCTGGCTAATTAAGAAGATGTCTGTCCTCTAACAACTTCTTTTTTTGAGAAGAGATGAAGAAGAGTACATGAAGTACAGCAGTATCAAGGTTATAAAGGAAGCTGAATTTGAAACCAATTGTGTGAACAGCAGAAAAAAGAGCAATGCGTTGTACTTGATCTTCAATTTTTAATAACTCCTTTAATGAGTTTAAAGGGCGCATGACTTGTACTATTTGCTGGCTAGTGATAGCATGGAGTATGACAAACCATGACATTTGATTCTTAGAAAAAATACGAAACGTTTCCTTGAAAACTATATAATGCATCTTTCTGTTCAAAAGTGAAGCACACGTGCACCTTTGAATTTCCCAAGTTAAATATAAATGCAGAATAACCGTAAACCTGAGTCTTCACTCATCATGACTAATACTATAGGGTCCATAATAAGCCTTCACCTACCCACTTATTAAAGTTTGAAAACATTAACTTTTAGGAGCTTAACATGGCTCTCATGCTTACAAATTAACCAAACTTTTGCATAGTTATCTCGCTGTTAATAAATTTTGAACTACAAGTTTGTAATCTAAACCGTACTCGATTTATTTGAATTTGGACATGCTTTCCCCCCGAAAACAACGTTGAAGCCTGAAAACCCAGAGTGTTGTTCTCAAAGCGCATTATTAGCTTTTTCCCTTTCACCTCATCTCCAAAACTGAACATTTTAGCTCATGTTTCATACCCGCCATATTCTTAAACCAAATTGTGATACCAATTCCATTTATATTTAGCCTCTGGAAAGATTGCTTCCCAACTCCGCATTGTTCTATTGTATCCAGGTTAGTGACTGCTAGCTTTAAAGCCTAATACACACTGAGGTACTAGCCGCGTTAAATGCATCAAATGCGGCAGGCCTATGGGCGTCATGTGCGTACGTGCACATTTTGTCAGGTAGTCACTTGAAATTTGAATATGACGCGTTTGGCGCTCTGTGACGGGTTTTTTTCATTGTCTTGTGACTTACAAAAGGCAATAAACAGAGTGTTGAAACCTCTTACGAAGGTATAGGGGTTCTGAGAAAGCTAAGCGCCAGAGGTCGTTTTCAACTATGTGCTGCAGTGGCCGTTCTAAACATAAAAGGAAAATGGGGTGCTTTGAATAGGAATCAGAAAAAAAGATTTTGGAGGAGCATTTTTACATAGAGGGAACTTACTACCGATTACTACAAGCCTTTTAAAGCCTTAAAATATGTTGATCCAGAGTTCTTTCACAAAGATATTCGGATACCCAAGAGTCAACTTGACCATCTTCTATCTCTGGTACGGAAAAGCGTATTTAATAGGAAGACAAACATGAGAAACCCAATTTCAGATTCTGGAAAAGCCGGATGGCTTCTTTACAATTTTCAAACTCACTTTCTGTATCAACTTTATCTCAACATTTTTTTACAATGTTTTTCTCTTGATGTCCTTTCTTACTCTTATTGTACAGTGCTGAATATTTTGACAGGATCACCAAAAGAACTATTATTTCGGGTGATTTTACTGAAGCAATGTAAGAAAGGCGAAAATAAAAAGTCAAATAAAAAACAAAACTGGTAACGACAAGCACATGAGCCAACATAGCAAATGTAAAACAAGTCCTTCAGATCAAAGAAAGGTTTTCGCGCCAGGTGTGTCATAAAATTATCAAGCAATTTTGAGAAATTCGAAACGACGTCAAATGCGTCATCTGCGGTATTTATTACTGTAAGCATAGGGCATCCAAGAAGGCAACCTCCACGTGGTGACGCCTGGACGCTAATTAGCTAGGTTATCCTGACTGGTTGGTAACGAATAGCCTTCATTTCAAGCTGTTCTTCCGTACCGTGGAAGATATCGATCTCGTCGTTCATGTGATTTCGAATCTGGTTCGTCATCGATTTGGAGAATTTTTTGCCTCCAGCAGCTTACACACACACACACTGTAAGCATCATAGCGCTAAGGTTATCAACAGCTTAAGTTAACGCAGGTGACGTGGTTAGTCTCTTCCTGGGTACTATGACCTTTTCAATTAGTGGATAGTTGTGATAAGGCTAAACAAAACAGATCAAGGACCATTTGAGTTGGAGAATGGTGCAGCCGGCTAATAAGTCCACGATTAGGTAGATCTCTCTTGTGCTTATTGAGCTAATGGAAACTTTGTTTTTAGTTTTTCCATTGTTATGTGATAGCAGGTAGGTNTACAATGTTTTTCTCTTGATGTCCTTTCTTACTCTTATTGTACAGTGCTGAATATTTTGACAGGATCACCAAAAGAACTATTATTTCGGGTGATTTTACTGAAGCAATGTAAGAAAGGCGAAAATAAAAAGTCAAATAAAAAACAAAACTGGTAACGACAAGCACATGAGCCAACATAGCAAATGTAAAACAAGTCCTTCAGATCAAAGAAAGGTTTTCGCGCCAGGTGTGTCATAAAATTATCAAGCAATTTTGAGAAATTCGAAACGACGTCAAATGCGTCATCTGCGGTATTTATTACTGTAAGCATAGGGCATCCAAGAAGGCAACCTCCACGTGGTGACGCCTGGACGCTAATTAGCTAGGTTATCCTGACTGGTTGGTAACGAATAGCCTTCATTTCAAGCTGTTCTTCCGTACCATGGAAGAAATCGATCTCGTCGTTCATGTGATTTCGAATCTGGTTCGCCATCGATTTGGAGAATTTTTTGCCTCCAGCAGCTTACACACACACACACTGTAAGCATCATAGCGCTAAGGTTATCAACAGCTTAAGTTAACGCAGGTGCCGTGGTTAGTCTCTTCCTGGGTACTATGACCTTTTCAATTAGTGGATAGTTGTGATAAGGCTAAACAAAACAGATCAAGGACCATTTGAGTTGGAGAATGGTGCAGCCGGCTAATAAGTCCACGATTAGGTAGATCTCTCTTGTGCTTATTGAGCTAATGGAAACTTTGTTTTTAGTTTTTCCATTGTTATGTGATAGCAGGTAGGTGTTAAAGATCTTGTTATGAATCTTATGAATGAGTTGATACTTATACATAGATTAACTTTTCTTTCAAACCCAGTGTCATCAAGGAAAATCTGCTGTAATCATGCATTACGAAATCTGAAATTTCATAAAAGATTCCTTAATGGGTGTTAAGCGTTGCATATTCTTTATGCAAAGTTAGCTTCTGACAGAAATAGTTATTACTAAAATCCTCCCAATAGACTCTTTAAAAAGATCAGGTAGCAGCCTGGATGCAGCAAAACAATAAAAAACTGTAAAGGAAAAATGTCAGAGGTTTAACCTAAACAAAGAAAATCTACTTAAGTTTCAGGTCGATTTGGTTATCGGCTCCCTTTGGTAATCCAACTGATTTTTTAAGCGCGAGCAAGTATTGCCGCGCTTCTACATCTCTGTATTTTCCTTATTCTTGGACGATTTATCTTTTTGCTTTAGACAATTGACATAATAATAAACTAGTCTTTGATGTGTGCTCTGTACGCGTGCTCCATTGTGTAATACAACAATATATTGGTCAATTCTGAAACAGAATTGAATGTAGACCTAATAGGCACCCATCCAAGTATTAAGTTCAGATATTTTTTATAGGCACTTCTTTGCTCAGTAATAAAATAAAATTAATAAACTACTAGGATTACGCTTACAGACTGAAGGTTTTCAGTCTTCTTGAAAATTCTGAACTTTATGGGCTCAGAGGAAGCCATAGGTATAAGAGCTTCATCATGTCATGAGTCGTAAGCTTTTTCTGAGCTACGTTTCGAGAGATACTTCTCCCATCTCCCTTTCAGTAATATGGCTTCTAGCACTGAAGAAAGAAACACAACAAACACGACATAGGTATGTTGCCACTTCCCGAAACAACTTCAGCCCTGTCTACACCCACGTCCACACTACCAAAGTATAAAATAGCCGTATCTAATCATTTCAGTAGCCTGACGATGGGAGAAGTATTTTCAGTCTTGTTATCTTTGCTGATTAAACTTGTTCTACCCCTATCGACTTTCGTTCACACGAGGGGAGTGAATCTTAATTAAGAAACAAATGTCGTAGAGGCCAAGAATTAAAAGATACGTACTGATACAGTTATTTCCTTCCTGCTTTTCAATTAACTAATGAAAATTCGGGGTACTGGGGTCAGTTTTGAAAGCTGTGGTGTCTCTTATACAGCAAGTAGACACGTCCAATCTGATACAATATGATTTTAATCTATTCTACTATCCTGCGATAGTAATATTCGATAAAAATACACAGGGAGCTATTGATGATTAAAAACAATAAATTACTCTTCGAATTTTGTTGCATATCTCTTTTGTAAGATACACATAGTACCTTGCCCTAAAAATGAGAATACTCTTGCCCTTAGTAATCATCCCAGTTACTTTTGTCGGTAACAGAAGTGCTGAATGCAGGATTTTCGACATCGGATATTGTGATCCCATTAAAATGATCACTAAAATGAAATCGAGTAACATTATATTTGAGTGCTTTAATCCACCGAAGGACAGAATGACATGGCTGAATCTCTTTAAAACAAAGCATGTGGTGATACTCAGATGGTTTCAAAGCAAAGATCAGGTTACAGATCTTTAATATGACCACTATTATTGTTTAAGATCTTCTACCCTTTAAGCATTTAAAGAACACACGCGTTTTTCCAGCAGTGACCCAAGACTGCCGGCTCTCCACTCATTTATCCCCCGTTCCTTTTGGTCTGAGAGGTTTATCCCACCCCAAATCTGAAGCTTGAAAAATGTTGGAACAGCCAGCTGAGAATATTGGTCGTTTTGTAGCTTGTTTCTTCTGAGGTCTCTTTTTGCACACTGACGCATCCTTATACAAGAAACTAAGGCAAGAAACGGTGTTTTAAAATTGCAATAAACTTCAGTAAATGTAGTTTAGATCAACGATTAAAAAAAAACCCAGAAGTCTAAATATCTAACTGTTGACTTTAAGTGGAGCAAGTTTGTAATTTTGCTGCTCGTCTTTTCTAGTGGCAAAAAAATCCAAACCACT
This sequence comes from Morbakka virulenta, assembly GCA_003991215.1. Classification (NCBI taxonomy): domain Eukaryota; kingdom Metazoa; phylum Cnidaria; class Cubozoa; order Carybdeida; family Carukiidae; genus Morbakka; species Morbakka virulenta. Next base: position 471,203 of record RDPX01000126.1, read on the forward strand.
TCAACGCAATATGAAACTGGCTACATAATGGTCCAAATCAAATTCTTGTTTTCTGATATTTCTGAAAAAATTGTTGTGAGTACTTAAGCAGATAGATTAATTTTGATTTTCATTTTTTACCTTTTGACGAAGGTTAACCACGTTTTGTGATTTAGGCAAGCTTTTGACCAAGTCCTACTAAACTAAACCATGGTCTGCTCAAAAGATAGGTCTATCAAGTTGACCCTTAATGGTGATGTCACCATTGTCTTTTTACGCTGTGGATGGGGGCAGGGCATGAGGGGTTTACAAAGCTTAATTTTTCCTCACTACCTCTAAAACAACCGCGCTACAAAAAATGAATTTCCTTTACCACAAGTGTTTAACAAAATACAGTTTTTCCTTTACCAATCCAGCAACACCAATATCAGCATTAAAAACAAGGAAAAACAAATTAATTAAAAATATTCACCAATTATATGGTTGAGTATCGCTTCTTACACCTCGATTAACACTTCTTTTGTTTTGTCCCAGGATGCTTGGGATGGGAAGTGCACAGTGCCTGGACAAACTTCTCCAAAACAAAAAATGGAAAAATGAAATCTGGAAAGTTATGGAATTTTGATCAGAATAAAAAAAATTGGCAAGGAAATGTAGAAAATATGAAATCTTCCACAAGGCCTAAACGAAAAAGAAGAGTTGTTTACGGGAATTAAAATGATTAAGTGAAATTTAAAAATATCGATTTACAATAGGTACAAAAATCCTTGAAGATACGAAAATTCATCAAATTCTGTTGTAAGGCAACTATTTCCCATGTATTTTTATACAGCTAGCTCCAGTTAGCTTTTTACCACTATTAAAAATGACAGCTGAAGAGAAACTTGTTTCGTTTGTAATAAAGGATCTCACTTCACTGCGAATTGGAGATCTAGCTTTCATTTCCAAATCTTTGACTTAAATCATTTCATCGACAGTCGTCGATGGCAAAATGCAATAAAAAATGAGTGCTAAAATTCCTCAAAAACAATATAATTTTTGCACAAATAAAGGCACTAGGGATCAAATCCTATATCTTCAGCTGGTCATTGAACAGATTAGAGAATTCTAAAAGAACTTGTAACTTTGGTTTATTGATTACAGAAAACCTTTAACACAGTTGCCTCAAGCGTTTTCTGTCAGACAGTGAAGAATATGGGGTTCACCGTACACGCTATTCATTTTATCAAAAACGCTATGACACCAAAGAATCGTAGTCAGGACTTGCATTAGTGATAGTGGTACTCATTGTTTTGAAATAGAGAAAGAGGTAAGACAGGGATGTATATTATTTTCTCATATTTTTAACATACAAGTAGAGCAAATTACGAGAGAAGCACTTCATGAATTCAAACGTGCAATCAAACCAGAAGGCAGATAAGTCATTGTATTAATTGCCTAATCAACTGACAAATGCAATAGGAATTTCCAATAAATCGTTACGTAAGCAAAACAAAAGTCTGAAAGAAAATAGCAGAAAAAACTGCAATCACTAAAAAACCAAAAGATCACATTCTGCATGGCGAAGAAGTCGAAATCGTCCATAGGTTCTGCTATCTAGGGGTTCTATTCAATAACAAAAATGGAAGAAAAAGGATGAACAGTGCAAAAAACGCATTTGAACCTTTAAACATCCCCTGGGAAAATAGGTTCATTACTATGTAAACACAAAAAGCATATTTGAAGCCTTTGTATTCCCAAGAGCTGGCTACCTAGGGTTCCGAACATCTGAAAATACATGAATCACGATTTTTAAAGAGTATGTTAATACTAATCTTTGAATTTTCTGTCAAATTTGTTTCCAGGAATTTTCTGTCAAATTTGTTTCCAGGAATTTTCTGTCAAATTTGTTTCCAGGAATTTTCTGTCAAATTTGTTTCCAGAAATCTTCTTACCAAAACAGCCTGTGTTCCATTTATGGTAAAGTTAAAAGCTCCAGTAAGTACTCAGGTTGTAGTTGTTTCTTTTTTCCAAGTTTTAGTCCTTGTACTTTGCGACTTTGTGAAATTCTTTATCCGACCCATTTTATATCTGCCGGCACGACTATATCTTTTAAAGTCATTTTTATTTACATTTAATTACAGTGTCTAGTCAGTAAGCTTAANCCAGGAATTTTCTGTCAAATTGTTTCCAGGAATTTTCTGTCAAATTTGTTTCCAGGAATTTTCTGTCAAATTTGTTTCCAGAAATCTTCTTACCAAAACAGCCTGTGTTCCATTTATGGTAAAGTTAAAAGCTCCAGTAAGTACTCAGGTTGTAGTTGTTTCTTTTTTCCAAGTTTTAGTCCTTGTACTTTGCGACTTTGTGAAATTCTTTATCCGACCCATTTTATATCTGCCGGCACGACTATATCTTTTAAAGTCATTTTTATTTACATTTAATTACAGTGTCTAGTCAGTAAGCTTAAATTGTGGGTTCAATCTTAAAAGGAAATATCATAGCCTGGTATGAGGTTTTCCAGTTAAGACTAACCACACAATTTAAGCTCATAGTAATATGAGACCTGTTCATTATTTGTACTGTAACCTTTGATTTCCTTTCAGGTCTAATTTTTTTCATTGTCAATGGGGTTCCCACCAAAAACGTACTGCTGGTAGTAATTTCAATGCTGTTTTTGCCACTCGCGAAATTATACGAATAAAAATTTGAATTTCTTGGGGTTTTTTGTACACAAACAAATCATCAGAAAACGGCACATCTATCAAACACTTTTTGATATCTTTGTATATAAAATATTTGTATATACAATTAATTTTCAGAAGAAATTAGCACTAAAAACAGGAATACAGCCAAAATTATCGTGAATGAAAACATATTTCTCGGTAATTTTTTTTTTTAAAAGGATGTCAAAAGTTTTTGATTGGCTCTTATTTTTTCAAAATTTTGAATTTTTTCAATTTTTTTGAAAAAAAGAAAATTTTCAAAAAGAATCACTTTGACGAAATTTCTGAAGCGTCGCCATATCGAACTGAGAAGAATGTACTTTTGTTGAGAAAAACGCATTAAAATCGCTCTCAAGAAACAGAGAAACACTAACAGTGGCTTGCTTATTTGTTCAGCTTGACGAAGAAACCAATTTGTGACAGTGTTTTTCCGGTTTTTTGGGATAAGGACTGAATACAATCAACAAAAATAAGCATTGCTTTACATTTAAAGTCCTCCTGAAATAGAAAGAAGTAATTTATGTAATTCCTTAAGCGTTTTGTCATGCCGAGTGGATGCCGAGACAAGTCAGATAACTTCTGTCAGCTAGTATTTTCAGCTTAAAAACGCTCTCTAACACCTTTTATTTGCAGAGCGTATCATTTATACTTTGGAGGTAAAGTTGGTGAGCAAGGAAAGGCATGGGCTCCTCAAATATGTTGCAACACATGTGCTACGAAACTACGGTTGTGGGCCAATGGAAAGAGACAATCTATAGGTTTTATCAGTGCCTATTTTTTGGAGAGAACCGAAAAATCATATTGCTGACTGTTATTTCTGTGTACTTCCGGATGTCAAAAAGCGTATTACACAAAAAAAGAGAGTCCAACTAGAATACCCATCTCTACTATCTGCTATTCTACCAGTACCTCAGAGTGATGAGCTTCCTGTTCCTAGCTGCCAAGCTTTGGTGAGTATTCTTTACACATAAACCCAGCTTTCTATTTTGATTTGAGAAGCACCAATTTTTAACAATTTACAGTAACACTCCATTTCCTGTTGTGAGTGTGTCGTTGAAAGTTAAGTTGCTTGGCTACCAGCTATGGAGATGACTCAGCTTTGATTACTGGCGAAAGCATAAGCGTTTGCTTCAACTCCATATACTCTAGAAGTATCGATTGCACGTATAATTATGCAGAGGAATGCTTGCAAGTATTTGCCATACATTTCATGTTTTAAAAGTTGTGATATTAGTTCATTGTCAGCTTCATTTATTCGGTTTTGGATCTTCTTCTTCCACTGGCTTGAATCCCATTTAGATGGGGTCGCCGGTGCGGATTCGCATTCGCCATTCCCTCCTGTCTTGCGTGTCCTCTTCAGTCGCACCAATCTCTTTCAAATCGTCCCGGATGTTGTCACGCCAACGCCTTTTCGGTCTTCCCCGTTTCCTCTTTCCAACCACTAGACCGTCCATCCGTTTGCCAACATAACTGTCTTCCCTTCGGTACAAGTGACCCAACCAACGCAGTCTCGCTTNAACCACTAGACTGTCCATCCGTTTGCCAACATAACTGTCTTCCCTTCGGCACAAGTGACCCAACCAACGCAGTCTCGCTTCCCTTAACTTTTTGCCCAACTCTGTTACTCCCAACCTTGATCTAATCACCTCGTTTCTGTTACAGTCCAATTTTGTCACTCCCAACGAGAATCGCAGCATCTTCATCTCTGCCACCTCCATCTTCCTTTCCTGGGTCTTCGTCATACCCACCGCTTCCATCCCATAGAGCAATGCTGGTCGCTTTTGGATAAATTACCTAAATCTACTGTCACCGTTTGCTCTTTTTAAACTGTTTTTGTCAATAATGGCTCCCTATTAATAGACATTAGCTCCGTCTCAATACTCAAATGCCAATAACGAAAACTGAAAAGTGATTAGCCAGCTTCGAGAGAAGCAAGATGTTTTCTTTTTGGGATCAATTGTAGTTGATTGTCTCTTTGACATAGAAAGATGGCGTTTAACAAGCAAACTTCTGAGTTGGGTTTCCAAATTAAGAAGCAAATGTTAGCTTACACTCAGCTGTTCTTCATCATTTTCAAAATTGAATTTCTGTTTCAGATGAGCGTTCAGATCTGACTGAAGATGAAGTTGTCAGCAGCCAATCTTTGGGTTCTAATGAAGCATCACCCTCCTTGAGGTCTACAGATTCTTCAATGCCGCAAGTTATAAATCAAGCAAAGCTGAATGATCTTGTCCGTGAATTGGACCTTCCTAAGCAAAAGGCAGAACTTTAGGTTCTAGACTACAAAAATGGAAACTCCTCAGGTCGGAGGTTGAAATAAAGATCTCCCGAAACAGAAGCAAGCCATTATAAGAGTTCTTTGAAGAATGTGGGCCATTCTCAGTTTATTCAGATGTGAGTGGTTTGATGATAGCTCTCAACATTGAATATCAACCACAGCAATGGAGATTATTCATTGACTCATCAAAGGGCGTTTTTCTGCACAATTGAATTTTGTTACCTTCTATTCCACTCAGACACTCAGCTGAAACCAAGGAAATGCACTCTAGCTTTGAGGATGTATTAAGGTATGTCAAGTACTGTAATTATCAATGGAAGATTTGTGGAGACTTTAAAGTCATTGCAACATTGATGGGCATGCAGCTTGTCTTCACAAGATATTGCTGATTTCTTTGTGAGTGGGATAGCCGATGTCGTTCCTTATATTACAAGAAGGCAGATTGGTCACAAAGTGAGAAAAATGTTCTTTATGAGCCTCTAGTTGACCCACACAAAATTCTTATACCACCTTTCCGTGTCAAGCTCGGCTTAATGAAATATTTGGGAGAAGCTTTGGATAAAGATAAACCTGGATTCCAGTATATCATTAGCAAATTTCCTAAACTCTCCAATGCAAACGTTCGAGAAGGTATTTTTGTCGGTCCCCAAATAACACAGGTTCTGCAAGACGATGCCTTTCTAGAACTTCTTTGTGAGAAGGAAAGAGCTACTTGATGTTCTTTTAAAGCTGTCATGAACAATTTGTAAGGAAACCATCGTTCAGAAAGCTATAAGGAACTAGTAGATGATGATGGGCCAAGGGCTTACCAGGAACTTTGATGCAACATGTCACTGAAGGTTTATTTCATGCATTTTCATCTAGAGCGGTTTTCTAATAACTGTGGTGCCAACAGCGATGAGTACGGTTAACTTTTTCATCAGGACATTGCACCAATGGAGAAACGATACCAGGGAAAAAGAAACTGCGCTATTCTCGCTGAACGTTGATAAGTGACGATCCAGAGACCGTTTACAGTAGAAGTGCCAAGCCATCTGTACCTTACTCTCTTTTCGATAATAACTACACTTGATATTTGGTAGGAAGGCAAAGTTGTACCGATAACCAGAAAACTCTTTGTTTGTTGGTAATAATCTTTTCAGCTTTCACAAATAGATCATACGAACTAATGGAGAGCTCCCTTTTTGAGCTTCTCTTGTAGAACTGCTGGCAGCATTTTGTAATCATACGAAAAAAGAAGGCAGTAATCGAAAAGTCTGGATTGAAATACGATAGCAAGTTATGAGTCGTTATCAGAATTGAATCATGACGCTAGTTATGTCTTTCCGAGCTCGAATGACTGGGGAAGTTGGAAACGCCCTGTGATGGTTGTGGGTTTAAGTAGATAAAACATAAAAAATACTCCTAAAAATAGGTACATTTTGATTGCTTGTGATAGCGATACGCAAAAAATGACAGCTTTTTGTTTAAATTTACAAGTTAATTTGCGTCCATGGTGAAAAAAAGACAAACAGTTCAGCGTATTTTTTGTAGGTGTTTAATTCTTGCTATCCCTGGTGGTTCTAATTATTTTTGAAACCTTGATAGTGATATCATAGTAGTTAATGTTTCAATCAGATCAGCCAATTTCTTAATGAGAAATGTGACACTGGTCACAATACTTTATTCCAAATCTAAAAATTAATTTTACTCCTTAAGAAAGCAGGGGCAATTAAATGCGAGCTACATAGGACTATTAGTATGATGAGCCAACATACAAATGCCTTGCTTAAGATAGTAATGAACAGAACAAAAAACAAGACAAGATCAGAAATTTCACAAAAAAGGGTGGTTTCGCTGAAGGAAAAGAAACAATGAATGTAAAATATATCCTAAAAGCAATTTTAGAAAGATCTACTGACGTCCAAAAGGACTTAATATGTTTTATAGACTTCATCAAGGGTTTTGATACCGTAAAACATGAGGAATCTGAACAAATACTTCAAGACTTAAATGTAAGGTAAGGACCTAAAAATAATGAGGTACATGTAGTGACTATAAACTGCAGTTATTAGAATAAACAACGAAAGGATAGCAAGCACAAACATATTTACCCTGAACTAAACGGAAGTGTGACGATTACAAACCTACTACAAAACAATGGGTCTGTTTTTGTGATTGGGTTCATACTACTTTTTTCCTTGACCTTCTTTTTTTCCTTCTTTTTTGTTTCTTTATCCATATACACATGTATATGTATATATTCGTCTATACATATTTGTAGAGATATGTTTTTCGAAGCGTTTTGCGCATTTGGAATTGACAGAAAAAACTGGACCACCACTCTAGTGCAAATATTGTTTCAGCTATTTTAAGCACAAGAATTTTCTCTCATACGGTGGTCAATTGACTTGGAAGGAGACAATTAGATACATTAGCTCGTGCAAACATTGTAAGGCATCTTTGTTTGTAATAAAAATTAAAATAAGTTGTTGTGGCATTTCAATTTGGAAACACTGGTCTTGCTGCTTTCCATTTATATTTCATCTCTTTACACCCTAATTTGTTGCCATTCCCGATGAATTTATTTTGTCCAGCTATTGGCAGGAGTAAGGATAGATGATCAATCAAATCAGGACTTTCATCATCACCAGAAATTCTCGCTTTAACTCACGGAGCTGCTAGTCCGCAATGGAATAGAGAGTGCTTTCTATAGCATCCTTCGAGTTCTATGAATTATCATTTTGTCAAGTGCGCGAAGTTATTATGAACTCATCTCGGTGATATTGAACAGACAGTTGTCTCACCTGACGTGCAACTTCTCTAGGATTTTTTGGAGAACTGTTGCGCTCAATTCTGAAGCCTCAGTCCCGACTTAATTTTTGAGCACTAAATAGACAGATAAGCATAATCTGAATGATATTAATACCTATTTTGTACACAGAGATTAAGAAGCAGCTAATAACAGATACCGCAGTGAACTTTTCTAGTGTGAATGTCAATGGCATAATTAAGGTTTGGCAACACTAATGTTCCAACAACAAATGTAATGACTTGCTCTAAAGAAGGATCCTAATTGATAACCTAAATTTGGACTTTACAAGTGAATAAAGCACATGTTGTAGTATAGAGAAGTTCAAAGTCTTACAATACAAGACATCAAGATACACTTAGGTATTTTTTCAAGTGCATCATCCATGACTCCGAGGTGCACCCTTATACCGACCCTGAAAACCGTTAAAAGTGTAAGTAAAAAATATCTACTTAAATGGAGAACCTACTTAAAACTAAGTGCACCCCCTCCCCTCTCGCCACTCCCCCAACAGTCACATTAGGCCGCAGAGAGAAGAGCAAAGATAGTTTTAAACACAGTAATATGGTAACTTCAGGAAGTCGTAATTTTGTAACATTTCAGTCACTGGACTTTTCTGTGATTCTAATGATATAGTATACTCCCTATACAAAACATACAATCAGATCTATATCAATTTTCACCATTTTTCTGATTTATAAATATAGTGAATACTCCTTTAGCGATCAATTTTAGAAGCAAGTTCTTGTGGCAGATATTAGGAATGGACGGTAACCAGAGGCTTGCTTAACAGTTTCTCTAAACCCCGAACTAAACTTATATTATGAGATTATTTGTTCCTTTAAAGTCATTAAGTGTCCGGATGAGTACATTAGCCTATCCAAAGCAATAGACTGCGAAATAGTGAATCCTTGACCCTTCAGACAAGTAGAAGTAACTATATCCGTAAAATCTCAAATGACAAATTTTGGTGAGTAGACAGATATAAAGGTTTAAATTAAATAACAATGAAAAACATTTTGCTCATTTAAGTTCCCATTTTTTGAGTTACAAAATAATAGATATGCTATTATTATATATATTATTTTATTAGATATGCTATTTCAATTTCAATGGGTTTCTTCTTTGCCTCGAATTTCAAGGATTTCCGGTTTAAGCTGAAGAAATCTTTTTGAAATATATAAACACAGGTTGTGTCTATCCCAAAAGCCTAATCCTATATTCGTTAGCGTTTTAGTTTCCTTCATTTAAGTTTGTTAATCGTTGCAAATAGGGAAACATAAACTTATTACAGTCATTGTGCAGGTGTCCAAGAACATCGAAAGTTGGGTCTTTCTTTGCCACAACGGCTTATTTATTCTAAGTGTTATCCAGTTCTTAAACACAAAACTTACATACAAAATTTCACCAACAGATGGACCCCACAGAGCTTGATATAGCTGGTAGCCACCAACGGAAGACGCAAAGAACTCTAGCATACACATTTACGATGAACTTCAACTAGTGAATAAAGCACCCTGGAAAAATAAAGTCTTGTCCGCAATCATCAGCACGTTCTTACTATACTTTGGGAGAAAACAGACTTTATCAGAAAACGGGACTATGAAACTCATTCGTAAGCTCTAAAACGTTTTAGTACCTTGAGCTTGTCGCTGGATTTGCCTGAAATGGTTTTTCTTGATACCAATTGTGGAATTTCCCAAAGCTCAAGCTGACGTGTTTGTAAATCACAGTTAGTCAGTCACATGTACTCAAGAGTGTTTGGATTAAGATTGTAAGGGTGAGCTTGAGTCATGATAGTAAAAAGTTAAAAGTGTCTTTTTTCTGAAAGTGATATCCACGGCTCAAATTTGTATGAAGAATCAGTGGTTTAGAGTATAAGCTTTTACAACAGTCATAAATAATATGCTTCTCGAAAAGTTTCTAAGCCTTCGGGAAAAATGGATGTGATCAAGTTTGCAGAAAAGAACTACTCTATGGGAACCCACGTCTTTTGTTTCCGCTTATTGTACAATAGAGAAATCCACAGAGAACTGTATTTTACGCAAGAAGAGAAAATATTTGAGACAGAGGGGCGCAAAGAGAACACATTGAGCAAAGGAAGGTGAGCCACGAGAGACCAACGATAATATAAAAGAAAATTGGTTGTGGATGGTAAAAGAGGCAAAAATGGCCGTCAGCGGACCAGTAACTGAAGAAGAAGCGACAGAAATTGCGAAACACCTCAATGTTGAGGAGTTTCCAGCGTCAAATGGATGGATTGAAAAGTGAAAGTCAAGGCGCAACATTGGTCAGTTGTCTGTGACTGGCAATGTTAGCGGTGAAGTGGTGTGGAGCTGGAGCGAGCATTTAATGAAAATTTTAACAGGACTCGAACTGAAAGACATTTTCAATTGCTATGAAACTGTTGGGTTTTTTTCGCAGAGGGCCCTCGGTGGAGAACGATACTAATAGAACAGGGTGGGAAACCTCGAGGCATCAGAAACTTTTCCCATCCAAATAGACTACATGTAGCCCATTACTACAGCAATGTCAAGGTTTGGATGATATGCGGGCTGAACAACATGACGATTTTGCAGCGTTGCTCAAGTCTTCTGTTTATAGAAACGGCATTTTGTCACCCACACGAACATGAGTGCAAATTTTTGACGTCAAACTTAAATTTTTGACAAAAAATACAATGTCGCACACACAACCTGAAGAATCATCCAGGTTTCTAAAGTAAAATACCGCCATTTTTCTGCTTCGTCACATCGTTGCAAGAGTTTAATCGGGATGTGACTGCAAATTCATTTGTGATGTCTGTTGACTTACTTGGGCTATAAAGTGGCTTATTGCAGCATGGAGCGAGATTTTCTCAGAAACCGACGGATATGTTTCGAGAAATGTGGCTTTGTGCCAGAAGTCATGAAGGTCAAAGAAGAATAAGAATTGAGCCTTTAATATTTGGTACAGGAAATTGAACTGGGTTACATTTGGCCTTGACTGTTCCAGATGATTATTTGGCCTTGACTGAGCATCCGATTCTGTTCTGAGAGACAACGGTGTAAATGTTTATATCGGCCGCTGACGGAGAGGAAGAATTAGATTTGACAAGAAATTAAATTTAATTAAATTTAATTAAATTTAATTTAATTAAATTAAATTTGACAAGAGCAGTGAAAATAACTACGATATTACTATGCGTATGGGTCTTGATGCCACCGTAGAATATTTTTTTTTCGCAAAATTTGAAGAAGTTGCGATAGAAAGAATCCTAACAATCTTCCATAACGGATTTTATAACAGAAGACAAGAAAGAGGCAGAAATTTATTCAACATAATTTTTATTGTGATATTTTATGTCATAAACGTACTCAGATATAATGAAAGTGTTTGTTTATTTGTCATAAGAAAGGAAATTTTGTTATAAAAACCCAGTTTAAGTGCCTTCCCTTTCTTCTCTCTAGTTCCACTTGTCCCATCAGTGGTCGTCGTAGCATAGTTTAAATACCTAAATCGCTTCTCGGCCTTTTGGCTAAGATCAAGTGTAGAGCTCTGGTCTCTCCTCGGTCGGATCTTCAGCTATAGAACCCAACCACACAGGACAGATGGTCTTGTGGTGCTTGAGCTTTGGCTGATGACCAACCCAAAAGGAAGGACCTTCCCACGGAGGATCCGGGGGGGGGCGATCCGTATGTCTTGCATTTTATGGTGTCTTGCGTGCTTTCTGTCCCACTTTTTCTTGATCTTTTCCTTCCGTTCGGGTCTTTCATAGGTGGATATCTGTGAAAGACAAAAATGGGCCTACTGTTTACCAGGGGTTCCATCAATGAAAGACCCAGTTTAAATACCTAAATGAACTAAATTTTGCGAGGAAAATCAAATGGTATTTGACAAGTAAGTATTTCCGCAGATGACAGGTTTTTTAAATTTCGTCGTAAAAATTTATCGCAAACTACACAAAATAATATTAATTCCTTCTAATTCATGCAAATTCAAGCAACTGGCAAATGTCCGTGAATTTATTTTGGCAAATGACCATTTGAAGACAGTCTTGCAGTTATTCAGTTTGAAGAATTTGGCAAGAATTCACAAAAATTAAAATTTCTTAGAACAGTTAGGGTAATTTTAGGTAACAGAGTGGTGGGACGGGGCGTATTAAGGTTTCATCTACTGTAACATTGAAAGCCATATGAAAAAAACCAATTTTATTTAAGGAAAAATGTTTTCAATTAACTCATTTGTGTCACGTTTTTGTGGTAATATTTATTTATATGTTCATTTGGGACAGGGCCAACTGACAGCTTAAGGTTATTGAGAGGTGGTCGCTTGTCGAAGGCTCAATATTTAAGTAATACCATGGTGAAAAAACAGTTGTATGTATGTATGTATGTATGTATGTATGTATGTATGTATGTATGTATGTATGTATGTATGTATGTATTTATTCGCCACTAACAAAAAAATTACAAATGTTCAAAGGTAAATGTTAGAAACCTAATACATGATGTTATCCAAAATAGTTAAAAAATAAGAGTAAACAGAAACAAAAAAGAACAAAACAAAAATGGACATGTAACATATAACAGGAGACTGACATTGAGTAGCCCTATATCTATAACAATCTATGATTACCCAATGGAAACAATATCAATAATCGTGCTGTAAAGAAAATAGAATATTTAGTAATACACGTGGATATCGCTCTCTTTCTTCTGGAGCTTTTCAAACAATATTTTTTTGATGTTGTGCTTAAAAGAGTTAGTATTTGAACTTAATTTAAAGTTTGGAGTTTGAGATTAGTTGCCGTTATCGGGAGGTAGCCACTATTCGGAGATGGTTGCTGTAGGAAATAGGACAAGGATTTTAAATGTGAAAATCTGGATTCTAACATGTTGATGATCACAAATATCCTTCAACAACGTCGCTCTTTGACCGAGAGGGCAATGCCACGTTACTTATTTCATGCTGTTCAAAAATATAAAAAACTATTAATAATCTCCTTTCTTGAATTGTTTTATTTCCCAGTAACAGGATGAAAATATCCACCGGTTCCGGAAAGGCCTGGCTCAAATAACCGGAAGCTGATACACATTTGACAGTGCCGATGGCAAACTGAAAGTTTCTTTCAAGTTAAAAAAAGCCAGGAGATCAAGATCATTTCACATGCAACGTTTCCTGACTATTTCGTTATTATTTCTGGCTTAATGAATCTTTATTTATCAAAGATGTAGTCCAAGTGTCGTTTAGATTTATATCGTTGCATTTGTGAACTGCTTTGGAGGTAAGTCTTTATGTAATAATTTCTTTCTTTGTTTTTGTGGATTGAATGGTTTTCTTCGGTCATGAAACGATTGAAGGGCTTCTCATACATAAGACCACCAGGTTTTTCTCAGCCACGTCATCAGATACATGTTGGACAAGGTGAGTTAGCTACTGTCTAATTTAACAGTGCAAGGGTGAAATACGTGGAATTTATAAGCTGTTAGTTGCCTTGTGTAAACCAAAAGTTTGTTTTGAAACACAACGTTTTGTGAATCCTGGTAATAATTTGTGGAAGTCTATTTATATAATATTCAGTGCGATCAAAGAACTACAGAATTCATATGAAGATTCTCATGAGATGTGAGGTGAAGAACAGTTATTGTGAAAATGTGTTCAAATTTTCGAAAGAGACATCAATTGTATCATGCATTTACTCTTGGGACATCGCTTTTTCGTTTTGTGCGCCTCACAGGAGCATCGGGGTGTCTCCAGTGATTTACATTGTTTAACTGTGATTTTTGTGCAGGCTTTATGTAGTCTCCAAACAAATTTCCGCACCCTAGCTGTTGTCTGCTGTCTCGACGTGGCCTTTCTACACGTGCACAGTCATTAATAAAAACAATGTTCTCGTGGGGAAGAAATTCTCAGGCGATTGCTTTTACCCATATTTGTTTTTGCATTTTCATTTGTCTTGCAATATTTTGCCTGAAGCCCGCCGCCCACCTTAGTCTGAAAATTGTTGATAATCATCCTCTGCAGGAGACAGCATAACAGAAGCTACTGACTTTTTTTTTAGAAGAGAGTGATTTATTTCTAAAATTTAATCAAGGTCGACAGTAAACGTTTTCAAGATGACCCGATGACTGTGTTTTTTGTTTACCAATTTATATGATGGATATTAATAATAATGATGATGATAATAATAATATATAAAGAATCAATTGACCTTGACGTGTAATTACAAAGCAGCCCATCAAAATCATATGTGTTTCTGACGGATAGGACGTCGATGTTTCGAAAAATTTATTTGGTCATCTGACCTTTTTTTTTATGTAGTCGATCAACAGGACCCTCAAATAACTTGACCAGGTAATTTTTTTTGGCATGATATTGTTTCGTCCTGATGAAATCCAGCATTTGCCGAACCTTAAACCATTCCGTTGCGAAGTTGAGGATCCAGAATATCTTGGGCTTCTCACTTCAGAACGTCAAATTTTAGGACAATTTTTTTTTCAAAATAAACAAAAATTTACTTGTCCAATAAACTTCAAATCAAATGTTTAGGTTGAGCTCAAACACAAATCACTTCACACAGATCCTAATCACCCCACAACTGTTTTGATCCTTCTCTTGACCCTTTGTATCTTTACCGTATTTCCGCAGAAAAGTTCCCCCTCCAAAAACTGGCGTACCCCCGAGGTAAATTAGATAAACGACCCCGTCTTATAAGTGTTGCACCGAAGACAGTTACTGTAAAAGTTAGTCGTGTAACATGGTGGAATCATATTCCAAAATCCAATCGCGCCGCCCATTATCCGGTAAACCGCCACAGCTGTTCATACCGAGGTCAGAGGATACCAAGCCGCTGCTCTACTGTTTCCAAGGCTCTGTGAAAGGGATACCATTTTTATAAAACCAAGGTACAATTTGACAAAACAAATACTCGGAACCATTTTGTGAAGGTACCGTTGAATACAAATGAAGTACAATATTGCAAAAAACTGTTATCACAATTTTAAGGGTAAGGATAACTCATCGTTCTTGGGTTGTCTTTTTCGTTGTCATCATGCAAAATGTTCACATTTTCAATTCAAATATTTGATGTGCGAGAACTTTGCTTGTTGTCTTGTCAACATCTCAACACGAGTCATTCGTCGGGGCGGCAGATTTTAATATATTCGGAATTCAGAAGCTGGAAAGAGTGGTTCACACACAAAAAGAATGGAAAGTTGATTTGAAGTAATAAAACCACGGGAATTAAGCAATTTATTTTGGAAAAACAAAAACCTATCCTTACAGGAAGTTGGTTCTTCCTGATAAATGAAGAGTCGTAAAACCTGAAGAAAATAATTTGGGTTTTATTTACCCCAATGGGAAAGGCTAAAAGAGGAAAAGCAGGGCTTGGCATAATTTGGGTCAGGAAATTGAGGTCGATAAAATTGTAAAATGTTTTTGTGCTTTGAATTTATATAGTGCAGTGATTTTTGACTGATCAGCTGAGGTTGGATTTCTCTGAAATAAACTGTTTTCCATCTTGTGCAGGGGGGATGCGGAATATCCCAGGAGCCCGCCATTTAGCCCCTTCTCGTTCTGAGGACGTCATTTATTTTCATGGGTCATTTATTTCCGTAACTGGTGTTGCCTTAAGGAAAGAAAACGAGTAACAAGTCAACAAATATCATTTGAAAAAGAAAGGAAAATCAAAAACGTACTAAAGTAGTTATAAACTGTAATTAGTTTCTTGAGAAAATTCAACAGGCCTTAAACCAACAGGAGGAAAATTTGTTTAAAAGCGATGAAGTAATGATAAAAAGATATTTTTGGATAAAACAAGACGGAGTATTTCTTACTCTTACTCTTCGGTATAGCGCCCATGGTTCCCTCTGTTTGGGGGTTGGACAATGCCACATTGAGGCTTGATTCGAGCGCGCCACACTGAGCGATCTTCAGCAAGATTAGCAGGAAGACGAAGATCAGCAAGATCTTTTTTTACGCAGTGAATCCACTTTTTCTTTTGTCCACCTGCAGCAACATTTCCTTCCATTTCGAAAGTTCGAATAGTATTGCACTAGTTAAAGAATGCTACCAAGGATGTATGAAAGAACACAAAAAGAAACATTTAAAAGTAGAAATAGAGAATTTCTTGATCAACTAAATTCTGTTGTGAGAAGTTTTTTAATGCAGTGGCCTGCAGGAGTTAGTAATGAGTAAAAGGATTTGATTTAAGGAAAGAGGACATGAACCATTAAAAGAGAGTAGTAAGGAAACATAATAGATGGATATAAGTGTATTTTAAAGAATAATTTTACTTTGGAATTTGCTCGTTGTGCCGGATTATTTTTTTAAAGTGTTCTTCGAAATCATTATTTTTACACACACTGTTATTCTTTTTCATTTTGCATATAATATCCACCACTTTATAACTCCCATTTAAAACAGTAGTTGTACAAAAAAATCGTAAAAATTTTATTTTTTTGTCGTAATTTACTTCGGTCACTTTCCTTTTTTTTAACTTTTCTTCAAACTCCTTGGACTTTCCTTCCCATACTGCTCGTTTCTATCCCCCCTTTCCTATCCTCCAATCTCCTTTTCCTCCTGCGCCCACTGCCTCTTTCCCCCTACTTTTATCTTATCTCTTCACCTTCTTTCTTTATTTTACTTTATTACTTTATTTTACTCCTCCTTCTGCTACTTTACTGTATCTGTGTTTGTCTCGCTGCATTTCTCTCTCTTCCTCTCTCTTCCTCTGCCTCCCTCTCTCTTCCTCTGCCTCCTTCTCTTTTCCTCTCCCTCCCTTTCTCTTCCTCTCCCACTCCCTCCCTCCCTCTTCCTCTCCCACTCTCTCCCTCCTCCTCTCCCACTCCCTCTCTCTTCTTCTCCCACTCCCTCCATTTCTCTTCTTCTCCCTCCCTCTCTCTTCCCTTCCCTTTCTCCTTGTTCCTCTCCCTTTCTTCCTCCCATCTCTTCCCCTTCCTC
>RDPX01000126.1:492359-529733 GCA_003991215.1 Morbakka virulenta
ACACTAACCCCTACTCAACACTAACCCCGACTCAACAACAACCCCATCTCAACAATAACCCCACCGCAACAATAACCCCGACTCAACAATAACCCCGACTCAACAATAACCCCGAATCAACAATAACCCCGACTCAACAATAACCCCAACAACAATAACCCCGACTCAACAATAACCCCAACTCAATAACCCCGACTCAACAATAACCCCAACTCAACAATAACCCCACCTACCGGTTAGAGAGGTAAGCACACAGAGAGACCAGATGCCATTTCCAGTTGTTTGTGGGGTTTCTTTGTAATATTGGTATAATCTTGTTACAATTTTTTTACTGTTGTCCTTTCATCTGTAAAAACAGGTTCATGTTTCTTATGCTTTAATCCACTGTTTATATTCCCCGGTTTTACAGGCCGCGGTTAACCAAGGAATGTTTAGCGTCAAATCATTCATGAAAATCGTAGAGACAGATTATTTTTATATTCTTTTATAGCTGAGCAGCATTAATTCTAGTTCGTCACCGAATGATGGAGGCTTCTTAATATTTTGTACTGAATTTTTTCCCGTCATCTGTTCAATAATACAAATTACAAACGATGGAGACGAAATTTTGTATCGTACCTTTTTTTTTCAGATTTGTGGAAAAGTAAAAAATATGTTTATACCTTACTGGGCTCAAATCATTGTCTTTGGATAACATGATCACATGCTCTACAACCTGAGCTATCAACTCTGGTCCAAATCAAATTATTTTTGTAACTCTATCTTTCATTTGAGTGCGCTGTTCTCTCCCCAGTTCACTATCGTTGGACATCTCGCTCAAAACACTCATATAGGGCTGAGGCTTCCACAGAACGATGACTCACTTTCCAAGTTCTGATCCGGTCCGAGATAGATTAGAGATTCATTCCAAACCCAGATATTGTAGGGTTACCGATGTATGTTATCAGAAAGAGGTCTTAAGAGCATTTTGCCTCAAAGCCACTGGTTTTATTTCCAAGTCGGACGGTAGACTCAAGTTTTGCAAACGTATGAGAATATGATAAGACGAGGAGTCTCATAAGCACGAGTGTTATTTCGTCGAGGTCTTGGATTTTTGTAAGAAGCTTCCAATAATCTTAAAGGATTTGTGTTAATATCAACTCTTAATTGTTTAATCTTTTTCTTTTTGAATTTAGGGGATGGAAAAACATCACATTTATTATTCTAAATAAAAGAGGAGAGTCTGCTAAATATAGATACAAAATTGTTTTGAAAGCCAAAAGTATACCTGTTTATCAAGAGCCAGCAAATCGAAATATCTTCCGAAGTATGGGTGCCATAAAGGATGACATTTTCGTATACGACCGCTGTGGAAGGCTACAATACTTCTTTCGTTTTCCAACAAGCTATCTAGGATATCGTCTAGTTCGGTAAGTGAAAGTGTTTTATAAACAAAGCAATAAATTTTACTTTTTTTTCCTGGCTATTTTCATGGTGGACAGTGGGGTACTTGGAGCTGCACATCATTCAAGAATAAGGGATATCTCTTCTCATCTGGTTCAGTTTGTTGCTGCTCATTTATTATAATGTATATTACTTATTATTTGTTATTTATTAGTTATTAGTTTTTATTTATTTTTTATTGATTTGTATTTATTATTTATTAATTGTTATTTGTTACTTATTATTTCTTTATTATGTTATTTATCATTTATCATTTAATATTTATTATTATATATCATTTATTATTTGTTTTTGCATTTTTTAAAAAGAAGGTCAGGACGTATGACTCGATCCTTTTTTAACAACAGTTCTCTTGGTGACGTTAATATGTTTTTTTAAAACTATGTGTTTACTCGTTGTTTTAGAAGCATCTGTTGATAACCTTTTCGGCTTACTTGTCAAAACTACTCTATGCAAGACGACTTTTACTTCCTCAAGGGAGTCTGCTCTTCGTACTCTGTGGTCGGTGTAACGAATATTGCTAATGTTAATTCCGTATATGTTGATACCAGGCAAGTCATCTTATTTCTTAAGTACTATTTTACTATATACATTAAAAAGATAAGCAGAAAAGATACAGCATTGTCTGATACCATGTTTTATTTATGTGCGCTCAGTTGTATTATTATTTTTACCCCAGAAATTTGTTTCCAGCATAGAGCGCGTAACAACAGCTGGTCTTTCCTGTCAATGTCAACTTGTTGCAATATTTCTAGTCGATGTTAGACCTTGTCAAACGCTTGTATAGTCTTTGAAGCACACATGTAATAACTTTTGTACACCCACTGATCGTCACTCAACATTTATAAACAGAAGATAGCACTTCTTGGGCCTGGATCTTGGACAAAGCCACACTATGCTTTGGATGCTTCTGATTTGATCGCTTTCCTTGCACAATGCATTACCACACTTGATACAAGTATGAAGTGTGTAACGTTTTACAGAGTAATGAATTAAAGGAGCTGAGTTTTGTTTGACAATGCGTTTTATTATATTTCCGATACCTCGGACCACCACTGTTTGCATTGACTGTTAATGGATTTTATTTTTATCATAACTGATGGTCATCGAGCCATCGAAAAGGTTATGAAACTCAATATCAAAACGAAATACATCTTCTTTGTGTTACTTTGCTGATTTCGTCTTCACTGATCTGTTGCATTCATTCCAAAAAACTTTTGACGGACCTATTGTATTTTTTGCAGAAATATTTCAGCATACTGTCACATTCTAATTATTTTGAAATATATTTGTGAAAAGGTACTACGGATGTAATAGGTGGTTTTAATGAAGTTGGAAATTTAGCACTAAAAGGCCACAGAAAAATACCTCAGAAGATTACAGGCCTTCTTAATTAGAACAATAGTCACCTTAAATCAATGTTGCCTGTTTCGTACAGAAATTGGATCAATAATTACTAACAGTCGCTTGAAAATATGTTTTTGGCGCAACAAGCTCTATTTGGTGACGACGACGATGATGACGACGATGATGATAATGATTATGGTGATGATGATGATGATGATGATTAATTGATCCTATCTTTGTTTCATTTACATTGTTTTCAACTGGTATACAGCCATTTTGCAATTTTTCTACCTTAGAACGGCAATTGATAACGTCTATCAATTTCCAAAGATCAATTGTGGAGCATGTGGTGAAGAAGGAAACAGAATTCAAACGGGGTGGAAGAGTTACTGGAGGAGTCGTGTTAAAAAAGTTAAATCTACTGCGCAGCCAACCACCAAAAAACTAATTACATCCTCGCAGCCAACCACCAAAGAACTAATTACACCATCGCAGCCAAAAGCAACAGAACAGTTGCTGCTTTCTCCACCAGATGCAGAAACAAGTTAAACTAGAGTAAGTTTGTCGTTCATCAATCAATAGTTTTAATTTCACGAACCAATTGATTATATTGGGTGTAGTACTACAGCTCCTCTTCTTGTTGCTGCTTGTCTTGCTGCTCCTGCTTCTCTTTCTTTTCCTTTTCCTTTTCCTCTTCCTTTCCCTTCCTGCACCTGCTCCCCCCTTCTTCCTCCTCTTTTTCCTTCTCTTCCTTCTTCTCTTTCTTCACTTTCTCCTGGTTCTCCGACGTTTCCTTCATTCCTTTGCCCTTTTCTCCTACTGCTACATTACTATAACTGCTTCAGTAAGTAATATACTGTTATAGTACTGCTATAGTTTTTCTTATTGTACTGTTAGTGATACAGCTACTTCAGCTGCTACTGTCACTACTTCTTCTTCTTCTACTTCTACTACTACTACTACTACTACTACTACTACTACTACTACTACTACTACTACTACTATTACTACTATTTCTACTATTACCACTATTACTACTACTGCTACTACTGCTACTACTACTACTATTACTGCTACTGCTGCTACTACTACTACTACTATTACTACTGGTACTACTATTACTTCTACTATTACTACTTCTACTACTACTGGTACTACCTATTACTACTACTACTATTTCTACTACTAGTAATACTACTACTAATCCTACTACTGCTACTACTACTGCTACTACTACTATTTCTACTACTGCTGCTACTACTACTACTGCTACTACTACTACTACTGGTACTACTATTACTTATACTATTACTACTTCTACTTCTACTACTACTGGTACTATCTATTACTACTACTACTATTTCTACTACTAGTAATACTACTACTACTGCCACTACTACTATTTCTACTATTGCTATTACTACTACGTGTACTACTATTACTTCTATATTACTACTACGTCTAGTACTTCTGGTACTACTACTACTACTACTACTACTACTACTACTACTACTACTACTACTACTACTACTACTACTACTTCTACTACTATTACTACTCCTACCACTGCTTCTACCACTGCTTCTACTACTACTACTACTTGTACCACCTATTACTACTACTACCACCTATTACTACTACTACTACTACTACTACTACTACTACTGCTACTACTACTACTACTATTTCTACTACTATTACTACTCCTACCACTGCTTCTACCACTATTTCTACTACTATTTCTACTACTGCTACTATTACTGCTACTACCATTACGTTTACTATTACTACTTCTACTTCTACTACTACTGGTACCACCTATTACTACTGCTACTACTATTTCTACTACTGCTACTATTACTGCTACTACCATTACGTCCACTATTACTACTTCTACTTCTACTACTACTGGTACCACCTATTACTACTACTACTACTACTATTACTACTACTGCTACTGCTACTACTACTGGTACTACTGTTACTGCTGCTACTGGTTTTGCCAGTGAATCACTCTATCCCTTCTGCTCTGCACATTGCCTTTCAGTACCATACAAGTCGAATGATAGTCTTTCTTTCATGTTGATTTTATTTAGCAATTGTAAAAGCAATGTAAGTGTAGCCTTTACCTTTTAAAAAGTTATTGTTATTTCTTCACAGTTACTTCTGCAGGCAGTGTTTTTGTGTTAATTTAGGAGGTATAAGGAGCTTCGCGTTTTGGTATATTGTCATTTATGGGGATTGGATGAGGATAGAAAAATAGATTGATGTCCTGTTTTGTGTTTCAAAGGTTATGGGCCCAGAAAATGCACTTTTGATTTGCAGTAGAATTTTTTGGGCACGCCAAAATAAGTAAAACGATATAATCAGCGAAAAAAAGAGCAAGGAACAAATTAAACAGATAAATTGAGCGGAAAACATTCAAGGGAAATTTCTGAATCAGAAAAAAGCCCAAAATGTGAATTTTTTTTGTTAGTAAAGACATTGATATTCCAGTTCTAAACAAGGGAAAATATTTGAGTTTGAATAAGTACTACTATATCAAGTTAAAAGCTATTTTGCTTTACTTCTTTCTCGTTTGATTTTTTTCCCCATTAGTTGTCAATTTTTAGATTTTTGGTCTTATTCCAATCATAAATTTTACAGTTGTAGTTTTGATGATTGGAATCTATCCTCCGTTAATCAGAATTCGAATTTTGTTTCGTCTTGTTTATAATTGAAAAATTTGCCCCCCACGTTCACCCCCAATCTCACCCCCCATATTGTCATCTTACAAATGTTTTTTTTTTAGAAGTTAAAACATTTTGGCCATTTTTGGGAATTGGAACTGGGATTTTCATTATTTGGATACTTAAGTTTTAATATTTTTTTCTTATTTGAATGGTGATGCGTACTCTATTTTTATTCAGAAGTTATGGCTTCGCTCCCACACTCTGTTCCTCATGCCATATAATTTTTGACCTTATTCAGAGGAGCCAATATGTTAGTACATTTTTATGAAGCATTATCACCGAACTTTATAGTAAAGTTGAAACTTAAAACAGTGCAACAATATTGTTTCCTGAAAGACACCCTTGACTTATTAAAAACTTAGGACCCAAGGGAAGAAAATATTTATTGGATACTTTCTTGCAAAGCAAGCCTAGTTTATCATTTTATTCACGAAATGCTCTGTTTTCTTTTTCATATAGGTAAGAAGTGGAATAGTTAGAAACAGCAAACAACCACTGTAATTTTTCATTTGAGTTATTTTCTTCTCTTTAAACCGGAAATATAACTGTTCAGTTTTTTACGTAGAGATTGTTGAGTGCAATGTATACGGAGATAAATTCTTGTTCATTGTATTCGGACCGTATTATGAAAATGAGTGATATAAATGGTTTCCTTGTAACCACGTTACTCATTTGATCAGTTGACGTCCAGGAATATATCAAGGATTGTTTTAGTTTCATTGTACAAAGAATCTCACGTTAAAAATAAAGAATGGCTACTGGAAATATTTTGAGTTTCCGTGTTTTTTTCAATTACTCACTAAACCCGTCATGTGTCGTATCTTGTGTCCGCCTGTTTCATGGATTAAAAGATGGAAGTTGAAATTGGCCCAGTCTTACGCCTTTCACTTTTCACTTTTTAATTCAGCGTTAATCTTCTTTACTAAATTCATTAAATCTTCCATTAACTGTGTAACTTTTATATTATACAATCTTACTAAGTTTGTTTCGTTAATTTTTCGTGTTAAATTATTAAACTCGCGAGCTGGTCCATATTGTATCCAATGCGTTTGTTACTAGAGTGCCGCCGTAAGGTTTACACAATATCTGTTTCCGGATGAGGACCTTCTAAGGCAGAAGCAGGATTTCGCGATGCATACCGCATGTAAAAAATCTGACCTAAAAATACCCGAGGCACACTCACAAAGCAGTCGTAAAGAGAAACGTGGAGATTGCACACCATTTACATTTTTTGTCCTTTGGTGCACATTTCAATCGTGTTTCAATATAACATTGGCCAACAGCATTTTTGTAACATGAGCTTCTTGTAAATTTTCTGGTCAATTCTGAGGTGCTGAGCACGAATCTGCATTTCAATTTTTTCCGTCAGAAATTTTTTAAAAATTGTATTTTGATTAATTTTTTAACAAATTTTAACTCATTTTCGGCCTTTGGACTAACAAAAGCATCTATTCCAAAAAGGGTTTCATAGGTGCTAAAATGTCAAGAGTAGCGACATCTGCATTGCGTCAGTGAAGGATGATATGAATTCCGAGTTAGCGTCCCTCTGCACTCGCATCATGGTGCAATTATTACGCAATGCGACGGCTTGAAGAATAAACTCCTAACATGTAAGCATGCTGCTCATGTTTCAATGAGTGTGGGGAGCTGTGGCACACACAAAAGCCAAAGCAGCATGAAGCTTAGTTTTGACATCATTGTACACGGGAACAGTCGCTTTTGCTCTCTGCACTCGCAATGCTTACTATTTTAACTCTTATGTAACATTAGTTTAGTACACTACGACACTGCATCCATTCATTCATGTACACATATTACCTAATGAGCTTCTTGTAAATTTTCTGGTCAATTCTGAGGTGCTGAGCACGAATCTGCATTTCAATTTTTTCCGTCAGAAATTTTTTAAAAATTGTATTTTGATTAATTTTTTAACAAATTTTAACTCATTTTCGGCCTTTGGACTAACAAAAGCATCTATTCCAAAAAGGGTTTCATAGGTGCTAAAATGTCAAGAGTAGCGACATCTGCATTGCGTCAGTGAAGGATGATATGAATTCCGAGTTAGCGTCCCTCTGCACTCGCATCATGGTGCAATTATTACGCAATGCGACGGCTTGAAGAATAAACTCCTAACATGTAAGCATGCTGCTCATGTTTCAATGAGTGTGGGGAGCTGTGGCACACACAAAAGTCAAAGCAGCATGAAGCTTAGTTTTGACATCATAGAACAAGGGAACAGTTGCTTATGCTTTCGGCACTGGCAAAGATTAATTATTTACATATTATGTAACACTTATTTAGGACACTAAGACAATGCATCCATGAATTCATGTAAACATATTCCCTGAGAGATAACACCAAGGTGCGTATCTAAAGGTAGATTATTTTGGATGGAAGGTCACCATTACCTTCTACTTGGGTGCATACACTTGTGATTGATGTTATAGTATTTTGAGCACCTTGTAAGTAGTATCAGCTTCATACTTTACCAGGATTCCCCCTCAGAGAGAATGCAAAAACAACCCTGATCACTTCTGTTATGTTTGTGGAAAATATACTCCTCAATCGCAGCGAAGGTCACTTACTACAGCTCTCTGCAATGCGTACAAGAACCACTTTGATTGTGTTGTTGGCTATCAAGACAACCTTGGGTTTCTCACAGCTGTTGTATCTATTGTTATTCGACATTGATAAGCTGGCACAGTGGTAAGCATAGGCGTATGTCATTCGCAGTGCCTGCAGTCTGGCTAGAGCCAAGGGATCATGTGACAGACTGCTACTTCTGTCTCACGAAGATATCGGGTTTTTCAACGAAGTCAAAGCTGACTGTCCAGTATCCCGACGTGTGTTCTGTTCAACGGCCAGTGCTTCACAACGTTGACCTGCCGGTTCCATCCTCAGCCCAGAAGAGGGTCAGCTCATCTGAAAGTAGCGACACTGCTATCAGTGCCAGCAGCGGTGTATCCATTGCATCAGGAATTCAAACATCTGAGCCTCATCTTCTCACACAGCCCGAGCTGAATGACTTAGCAAGGGATTTAGCTCTGTCGAAGCAATGTGCTCGCTTCCCGATTGCGAGAGTGGAACCTTCTGGATCCGAATGTTAAGGCTTCTAAGGTTTTTCACAAAGACCGGGCTACTGTGCCAGTGCACCGATGTACAAGGGTTGCTGTATGCTCTTGGACTTGGGAATAAACTCGACAGAATGGAGGTTGTTCATAGACTCATCTGTGATGAGCCTAATCGCTGTACTGTTACACAATGGCAACTTACACCCACCGATACCAGTAGCTCATGCCGTTGGAATGAAAGAAACATACGAAACGATGAAGGAGCTGCTTTGTGCCATCAAGTACTCGGAACATAAGTGGAAGATCTGTGGTGACCTCAAGGTTGTAGGTCTAGTGTTGGGCCTCTAAAGTAGATACACCAAGCACTCCTGTTTCCTCTACTTGTGGGACAGCAGAGCAGATGAGAAACACTACAAACAGAAGCAGTGGCCCAAGCGCTCCAATCTAATGCCAGAGAAGTACAACGTACAATACGCTCCTCTCGTTGAACAAGATGTCCTAATTCCTCCTCTGCACATCAAACTTGTACTAATGAAGCAGTTTGTACGGGCGGTGCACAAGGATGGAGCACCTCAAATCCGAGAGCTTCAAAGCAATTCTGAATTTGCATGCATGATGAGTAGGATGAAGTTTCAGGAATGGAACGCTTTCAAGGCTGTAGTCGAAAACTATCTCCGCATCAAGAGAGCCACTAACTACAAGAAGCTAATTGCTGACCTCCCGCGCCACTACCGCCAAATGTAATGCAGAATGTCAATCAAGCTGCACTATCTTCACTACCATCTGGACTTCTTCCCGGATAACCTCAGGGCAGTCAGCGACGAGCATGGAGAGCACGTCCACCAGACAATCGCAACGTTGTAACATCGCTATCAAGGGCGCTGTGATGCAGCTATGCTTGGAGACTATTGCTGGTTCCTGAAGCGAGACACTACTACCGTCCATAACACAGCAGTAGGAAGGCTTTTTGAGTTGTGAACCCGAGGGACTTTGGTCTTAAGCAGTGGCTGAATTTTTCGGAATGTATTTATTCACTGACCTACACTGCACTTGTAAATACCTAAAACACGCTTACATTTGTTATACATGTACACTTGTGATGTACTTCGTATTGCATTCGTACATGGAGTCCTCATGTACACGTTAGATTAGCAATACTTTGCAGTGTTTGCTGAATTATATTATTTGCATTCAGAATATTGTCTGCCTGTTTTTACTTGAGTGCTTTAATAGGCTTGAAGCAGTACTTGCTCTGCTATAGACAATACTTTCATAAAATCTCGTATGTCATACACGCAAAGGTGACTCACTATTCATGATAGCATGGAATTTATGTATTTGACACTCTCATTTGGGTCGAAACGACAGCACATTGATATATTATTTAATTTTCCCTGCTTTCTAAAGGGACAGGTCAAATTGAGTAGAAGGTTCCCACTGCGTTTATCTACTTTTGGGAAAATTTTGTTATTATTCCGTTTTGGGGAGATTTTGCCGAAAAGTTTGTTTTCATGAAATCGGTGGTGTCCCATAGAAAAAACCCTGACGTGATAAAGAAAAACGGACTTCAGATTTGAAATCTGAAGTCCGTTTTCTCGCGTCGTATTTAGTTAGAAAAAGCTAATAGGATTCATGTTACAGAGAAAAGATATGTTTTTGTTGACCAGTGTATAATCAAACCAGATTTCAGTCAAAATAGGTTAGTATTCTCCCATTCTTTTGGACCTTTTCGTGGTAGTCATGCCTTATTGACTATTGTTCCGAGTTAATTCTTTTCTTGTGCATTTCGTCTAGGAATTCACCAGCTGTACGCCCATTTCATATGCAGTTTATTGCCATCCCTTTTCATCTGTCTGGAGCTATTTTAACGAATCCTGGAACAGTTTTGCTTCATGCTATGTTCATATTTAAGCAGTAATGACCAAGTGGTTTAAGAAACAGCTTACCATGCAATAGGTTCCCGGCCTGTGGCTTAGTCACGTGCCTGAAAGGACTGGGCCGAATTTGTTTCGTGTTTGTAAATGGCGTACTACGTGTATGTACTTGTTTTCATAGATAGTACAAGGAAAGGGAAAAAGACTAAATAAAAGTATTGTAAAAGGACAAAGAAAAAGTAAATAAGAAAAATAATCCACTGGATTTCCAATGGCTTCTAGCCTTGCTTAGGGTGAAATAAAAATGTATTAAATATGGTAATATTAATAAAATATAAACTTAATATAATATTAATTGTCCTGCTGGCGAGCGAAGCAAGTCAACAGGCCTATGAGAAGGCACAGTTTTCCCACCAAAATCTATGTTCTATCCTGTATCAAGTGGTGGATGTTTATTTAGCAACAAAATTTGTCGCACGACCTGGTTTTTTAAGATATTCAAATAAAATTTGGCAAGGAGGTCTAATAGTTAAATGTGCTTCCTGCTTATTAATGACAGTATCACAATTCCAAAAAAACCTATTAAAAAAAGTTAGTTAGAAGTGGAATTGTAGGAGAAGGTGGGTTAGATACTGCCAAAAGAAATCATAGCATGAACATTGATAGCAGTATCACATTTCCAGCATAAAAATGCTTCAAGTTGAAAAAATTAAGAGGTAGAAATGTGGGAAGTGGTGGGTCAGATACTGCCAAAAAAACTTTAATTTCAACCTTCCGGTATTTTTTAGTCTGTGTAAAGTTGTTTGATTCTATGTTTTGTAATGAACACAGCTTGGGTCTGCGAGCGAGCCAGCAGGATACTACCCTTCGCTAATATCATGCACATCATAATTTTAATAATATTAGTGGGAGGGTCGTCTATTCCTAGTATCAAGTATATATTCTATATAATATTAATACTTATTTTAGTAGTTTTTTACACTTATATGTCACTTTGTATTTCTTACGCCTTCACGAATGTTTTCCTTTGTTGTTGTTTTTGTAACAAAGTGAATATGATCTATTCAAATATAAAAGCAGGGTATTTAACTCTCACTAAAGATTTGTTTTTGTCTTTTTTAAATTTTTTATTGGAAATGCTCGTGTTAAAAAGTATGAGGCACAAATTGACAAGAAAAGGTAGGCTGAGAAAAATGAAAGGCAGCCAAGACTTATAGTTTTTAAGACATGAACCATTTAGAAAAGCAAAAGGTTGAGCAACCGTTTGCAATAAAACAGTTTTGGGCCAACAGGGAGGCTGATCATCTCCTCTCTGGCTCTAACTTAAAGTTGGCTTAAAGAAGTCTTGGTGATGGTTCAGGACATCTGTACTTTTTTTTTTCCTGTGACAAATTCTATCAAACTAATGGCACCCAGTACCCGGCAAACACTCAGTGGTCAGAGGGTGGAGAGAATACTCGGACCCAAGACTGACTCCATACACGAAGATATAGACCTGAGATGTGGTTTTAATAGGTTTACAGAGACCCGGACTAATCTGTTATCTTCTAAAAATGCTCTCTCCTTAGCTTTCAGTAATGGCAGAGACCTTCGATCCAAATTTGCTTTTGTTAAATCTTTCCTTCATTCAAACGCAACTCATATTCTTGCAGTTTGTGAGACAAGCCTCAATAACAGAGTTAGTATTAAGGCTATTCACTTTAATGGCTATTTACCTTCACTTCGACTAAACTCTATCTTCTTTTAGTGTTGATTTTCGACCTGTTAGAGTAAAAGAACTTGAATATGAAGAAAAGCCTTACATTGGGGCTAAGATTGTCTGTTCTTTAAGCCACGTGTTAACTATTTTTCCTTCCTCTGATGCTTGCTCAGTCATTAAAACAGCATCAGCCTCCATTGATATGGCCTTGAAGAAGCATCATACTACTAACATCTTTGTCTTTGGTAGCTTTAACACGCATGATATTCCTTGCTTGAGTCATTCTAATAGGACTGAGGGACCTGGAGAAGATACTTACAGCTTCGCTCTTGCACATGATCCTGTACACTTTTCCTGGAATTGGAATTGGAACCTGAGTCAGACTTATAAGGGCCTTCATTTTTCGAGCTTCTTTTGGCTTCTGTTTCTGAACACTGTACAATTTCATTTGTACTTCCTTGTAGACCTTCTGATCATGTTGTTGTCATTGGTGAGGCTACAATAACTTTCAAAACCTGTTGAGAGGCCGCAAAATTTGCAAATAAGTCTAGACTGTCTGAAATGGACTTGTTTAGTTTTTTGCTAATATTCCATGAGATACAATCGTCAGATTTGGTAGATCAGTGTTTCTGACTCAAGTGTGAAAAAGCTGTCGGTATCCGGCCGTTTCGTGTATTTATTTGCTCATTTTCATACTTTCTTTATGTCACTGAAAGTAGGCCCGTTGTATTTACACTAAAGAGTGTTTCTGAGGTTATCTATATCTATTGCCCCCAACATTATCTTAAACTTTTGACGTTTTAAACCTTGCAAATAAGAAAATTATAGTCATTGTTTTCCTTGAGAATGAATATCCGATTTTTTTTTTGCTGCTCGCAGATGTCAAAGTAGAAAATAGTATCATGGTCTGTTTATGGCTGCAGAAATCGAACGGGGGACGGGTAGTAAAAATAATTCCATAAGTTTCTTTTTTAAATCAGGATCGTTTGAAAAATTGGTTAATTGCTCTGGAAAGGGAAAATTTCCTCCAGGCAGAGCAAGCTGTGTATACAATGACCATTTTCAGCAAGTTATTATGTAGACCGTGTAAAAGAAAGCTGAAAACATCTTACATTAACTGGATTTTTCTCAATATTTTCTTTTCCCCCTCATCTTATTAGTGAAGTTAAGGAAAGGCTTTACAAGAAGCGCTAAAACATGGCCAACATCATCATCTGTGTTGCACCAAAAGATTTACAGTCAACAAGTGAATCACTGTATAAAGAAACAGAAACCACTAAGCCTCAAATTGATCACACTGAGTTCTGAGCCTGTGTCACTTATTCCATTTAAATTTCAAAGCTACAAAATGTATTCCCCTAACAAGCAGAAAACAAAAAGAATATAACAACACTGGAGATCGCCATTCCAGTCTTAAAGCAAAATGTATTTCTTACTTGTGCAGAACCACGCAACATCTAAGGGTATTTCTTGAGCATTTCAACATATATTTTTGAGTCAGAGTTTAAAAATGGAAGTCGTTTCCCACAGGAAAGAAGATAATTTGATTAAATGCAAACGTTCACTTTGATATTGCACTTTTATGCGCCCTGTGCATAAGTAAACGTAAGAAACAAATTTTACTTCCCAGTCCAGAGCTAAATGTATGATTGCACCTTTTCTGTCAACTGTAATACAGGGTTCTTTAAGGATGTTTTTGAGTTTTTTCAACAAAAGGTATCTAAGGGTAACTCATACAAAGATTGTGCCCTCATTTGTGATGCCATGCATTTCATGGCCACAACTCCATTTAATAAGTTAACAGACAAATAGGCTGGCTTTGTGGACCATGGAGTTGTGCTAGCATTGGATTGTAGAAAGGTTGTTAGTGAAGCACTCGTGTTCATGTTTGATGGCCTTTTTAGTCATTGGAAATACCCAGTTAGTGATGTTCATTGTGACAATATAAATGCATCAGAACTCTCCTCTTTTATCTCAAAGGCTCTCAATTTAGCATCCACACATGATATTCACAGATGAACTCTTACATCTGATTGAACAGGTGTAAACTTTGAGGCAACGAACTACCTAGGGTGCAAGGCTGGCAATTATGTTAATAACAAAAATGGCATTTTCAAACACCCATCTTCTGGTGCCAATGTTCTCTTTATTCCAAATGCATGTCATATGCAAAAAATAGCCAGAAATGCTCTTGCTGACTTCTCATCAACCACTGATGGTGATGGGTAGCAAATTAGGTAGAATCATATTACAATACTTATCGAAATGTAACGACAGGAAGGTTTAAAATTTGCTAATAACTTGTTCAATTACAATGTACGATTTAGCAGATAAAAAAATGTTAAAGTTGCTACTCAAAATTTAAGTAGTTCAGTTGCACATCCAAGTGAATTTCTTAAATCATAAAATAGAATATAATAATAATAATAAAATAATAATAATAATAATAATAAAGAATTACAAAGATTTCCAAAACTTTGAAAACGAATTAGATATAGAAATAACCAAAGAACACCAACATGGACGTGAAGCCACAGAAACTGCGAGAAAAGTGAAAATGAACGCTAAAAGGAAAGCACAGAAACAGCTTGCCGATCACTGGAGCCATAAAGCTCTGCATGGACAATATGCTTTCCGACGCCAAGACGCTGATGTAGATCAATATGCAACCCATCAATGGCTGAGGACTTAAGGCAGAGACAAAAGGCTTCATCATCGCAGCACAAGACCGAAGGTTATTTACTCGAAATTACCAAACAAACATACTGAAGAATGGGGCTGACCCTAAGTGCCGGTTCTGTGACCAGAACATGGAAACAATAAACCACCTGGTGTCTGGATGTCCTGTACTTGCTTTCAATGAGTATGTCAAACGCCACGACCCTGTTGGGCAGTATCTTCACTGGGGTAAATGCAAACACTTTAGTATTGAAACCAACCCCAACTGGTATGAACACCATCCACTACCAGTCACGGAAGGAGAAAATACCACTATTCTGTGGAATTTCCGATCAACACTGACCGGACGATTCAAGCTGACCGTCCTGACATCATAATTAAAGATAGGAAAAACAAAATGTGTACATTAATTGACATGAGTGTGCCAAGTGATAAAAACATTTCAATTAAGGAATTTGAAAAGTAAAGCAAGTATAAAGACCTAGAAACAGAAATTCAAAAAATGTGGAGGCATTTCACAGGCACTGCTCATATTCTTCGAAAAGCACTGTCAATTTAATACTGCAAAACTCATAAACATTTCTGGTTTGTTTGTTTTTTCATACAGCCTTTTTACAATTTTTTTATACTTTTCATAGTTTGCAGTAATATGACAATCATCTTTTAATTTTCGTGCCAATGATGTTTTTACTTCCTTGTCATAATTATTTTATTCTCTTTGTAATTTGTCAATCGTCTCTTTTACGTCATGTCATGTCCCAGGGGACCTTTATCAGGTCACTGGGGTGACCCGGTAGGTAATTGTACTGAAACGCATACGTAAAGAAATACTTAATAATAATAATAATAATAATAATAATAATAACTTAATCTGGCTTGCTACTGGACGCTGAATGCGGATTTTTTACCCATCCACCACTAGATGGTGTGTAACCACTCGATAATAATAATAATAATAATAATAATAATAATAATAATAATAATAATAACAATAAGAAAGAAAACTCAGAACAATAAATCAACCGGAGTTGTAAATTCCAGGTTGACATCTGGCGGGATGTAAATGTGTGTCATGGTTAGGGTTGGATCTCCAGCTTTGGTTAGCGGCTTACCCAGAGATGGTGTCTCGATAAAAATACTGGTGGCTGTGACACCTCATCACCACTACCCTCTTAATGAGTGAAATGAATTATTCACGTAATGGAAACAACGGCGTTAATGGGGCTGGATCTTATTGTGAAAACTCCTCACTTNAACCACTCGATAATAATAATAATAATAATAATAATAATAATAATAATAATAATAACAATAAGAAAGAAAACTCAGAACAATAAATCAACCGGAGTTGTAAATTCCAGGTTGACATCTGGCGGGATGTAAATGTGTGTCATGGTTAGGGTTGGATCTCCAGCTTTGGTTAGCGGCTTACCCAGAGATGGTGTCTCGATAAAAATACTGGTGGCTGTGACACCTCATCACCACTACCCTCTTAATGAGTGAAATGAATTATTCACGTAATGGAAACAACGGCGTTAATGGGGCTGGATCTTATTGTGAAAACTCCTCACTTGACAGGTGTTCCCCGGCACAGCAGCGAAAATCCGGTCGTCATCCTGATACTGCTTCACGAAGGACCCGTAGGAAATGGCCACAAGAAGAAAGTAGAACAGTTATGGAATGTTTCTATCTGAGTAGTCCTAAACGGAGAGGATACAGAAAGAAAATGCAAGGAATCTGGAAGAGTAAAGATACGTTTGATGTTACTGAACCGAGGTTGATAGAACAAAAATCCAATATCATAAAAAAGAATTGGCTGTCAGAGGTAGAATTAGATGAAATTAGCAGGAATATCGAAGATTTTCTCTATGGTGAAGTGCATGATACGGTTATTGTATCAGAAGAAGTTATCGACCTTAATGTTAACGCTGAACCTCAAAATATAGAGGAAATTGTTGATAACATTCCTAACGTTGTGGCATGTCGGATGAGCTAGATCATAGTACCGAGTTTCCTAAGAAAATACCTGGTTGTATGCTCAGTGAAGAAGAACAACAAAAGCTCAAAAAATTAGGCTGGTTCTAAACAATACCAGGGAACGGCTATCACCTTTGAGAGGAATCCAAAATGCCAAGATTACCACTGAACTCAATGAGGTCGACTCTCTGCTATTAAAGATTATAATTTCTAATATATCAGAAGTTAATGATCTTTTCTATGCTGGTGCTGTAATTTTAATAAAATCATAAATGAATACCAGAAAAAATAGATCCCACATCGCTAGTCGCGCGGTAAACAAAGGAGCTCGTCCCTCAGTGAGGAAGAGCCTGCTAGGTTCGAAAAATTGGTTACTGGAACTAACTCATCTAACGCAACTCTGTCTGGAAATTCAAACCAGGATATTTCTAACTTGAACCCAGCTGAGACAACATCGCAAACAAACGTAAAGAAAAAAGAAAAACGTATCAAATGGAGTAGAGATGATTATAAGGAAGTATTTTTTCCCTACTATCTGGCATTAGAAAACTCATCTTAAATCAGCTGCACATTGAAAACTTTTAATATATGGAGAGCGCGTAATGAAAATATTAGACCGTATTTTGATGCAATTAGACTAGCAAATGTCCGTCGTGACATCATGAAAAATAAAAGACTCACTGACATAGAATTAAACCTGGTTAAAGAAACTGTCCGTGCTGAAAATTTAGAGAACTCGTTGAAAAGTGCAGAGAATTTAATTGAAGATAATGTTGAGGTTCAAAAAATGTGAATGAAGATGTTAGGGAAGTAAATGAAAATACTAGAGTTAAAGTGATTGAGATTGAACTACTGACAAATGATAATATTGAGGCAGTTATGAATTTGCCATTTACTGAGGTGGAACTGAGTCATATTGAAAGGATACGCTCTAGCATACTTGAAGAATATGCTAAAAAATCAAGTTTACTGTAATGAGTGATAGGGAATGCCTTCCAAAACTTCAAAACAGTAAAAAGAACAATAAGAACATTAGAATGGGTAATGAGGCACTAATGATGATTTTAGAACTGAAAGACCACGACTTAGACCCGAGTGAATTAAACCAATTAATATATGCAACTGCAGAAACTATTAACTCTGAATGTGGAATAAAGATAAAGAAAAGTAGACAATACATAAGTAAAAAACCTAAATGAAGGGTTAAATTGGAAAACGAAATAGAAGGCATGCGAGGGAAACTTTCTGTGTTATCGGAACTTCATAGAGGAAAAAATGTTAAAAGTAGAATATGTCGCAAAGGCAAAAGGAAATATAAGCTAAATAGGGATAAGATAAGTGAAGTCAAAGAAACTGTAAAGCTAAACATGCAGACGAATGTGAAAAGGACGTAAAGATTTGAGAAAAGATTAGAGTTCTTGAAACAAAATAACACTTTTAAGACAAACCCCAAGACGTTTTATAGGGACGTAGGTAAAGAAGGAATAAAAATCGTTGAAGCAACGGAGATTGAAGAAGTGGAACAGTTTTGGAAGAGCATCTGGAGTAAGGAACAACCTCATAATGAAGAAGCTGAATGGATTAAAGAAGTTGAATCATTAAATGCAGACATTCCTGTACAGGAATGGAACAGTATTGCAACTGAGGTGGTCAAGAGTGTCCTGAGTAAATTACAGAAATGGAAATCTCCAGGTGTTGAGAAAGTCAATAATTTCTGGTTGAAATGGCTTGGCGCTTCTCACAAAAGTATGGTCCAACAACTTTCACAATTCCTTAGGAGCCCCCAAAAATGCTCGCAATGGCTTTCTGCTACTCATAGACAAGAAGGTTTTGGAAAGCTGTAGAACGAATCATAGAAACCTAAGTGTAGCATGGATTGATTACAGGAAGGCTTTTGACAGGGTTCCACATAGCTGGATTTTGAAATCACTTGAGCTGTGCAAAGTGTCTCCAGTAATCGTCAATTTCATACGAAGTAGCACGAGGATGTAGAAAAGATCTCTCTCTTTGAGCCCTGAAAACGGAATCCTTCAATCCCATCGCATTAACATAAATTGTGATATCTTCCAAGGAGACTCTTTGTCTCCCCTTCTCTTCTGTATCGGCCTTTTTCCCACTCTCGAAACTGCTTAATGCAACAGGCTATGGATTCAAAGTTAATGGTAAAGTTTTCAATCACTTATTTTATATGGACGATCTAAAGTTTGTTTGCAAAGAATGACAGTGAACTTGAAGGGCTGTTGCAAACTGTAAAGACTTTTAGTAATGACATCAATATGTCATTCGGATTGGATAATTATGCGAAAGCATCCTTTAAAAAAGGAAAACTAGTACAGTCAAGTGACATAGAATTAGACGATCATGAAACCATTAAAGACTTGAACCTGGAGAAATATATAAATACTTGGGTATTAATGAAAGTGACGGAATCCAACAAAACAGTATGAAAGAGAAAGTTAAAAAAGAGTTCTACAGAAGGGTTAGATGTATTTTTAAAACGGAGCTTAATTCTAACTATAAAATAGAAGCAATAAATACACTGGCAATTCCAGTCATTACATATAGCTTTAATGTAATTAATTGATCTTTAAGCGAGATCCGGAAGATGGATACGAAAGTAAGAAAGTTTATGACTATGTACCGAATGCATCACCCGAAAGCTGACGTGGATAGGTGGNTGAACCTGGAGAAATATATAAATACTTGGGTATTAATGAAAGTGACGGAATCCAACAAAACAGTATGAAAGAGAAAGTTAAAAAAGAGTTCTACAGAAGGGTTAGATGTATTTTTAAAACGGAGCTTAATTCTAACTATAAAATAGAAGCAATAAATACACTGGCAATTCCAGTCATTACATATAGCTTTAATGTAATTAATTGATCTTTAAGCGAGATCCGGAAGATGGATACGAAAGTAAGAAAGTTTATGACTATGTACCGAATGCATCACCCGAAAGCTGACGTGGATAGGTGGTATATCCCAAGAAAAGATGGAGGAAGAGGAATGATGCAACTGGAACTGAGCTACAAAACTACAATGGGACTATGCAAAAATCTTGAATCAACCTCGGATCTGATGCTAAAACTGGTGTTAACTCATGAACAGACAAAAAGAGCCCACTCTATCACCAAGGAAGGTAGAAAGTTCATGCAAGAACTTAAGGTTGACCAAATTATATGTGACGAAAGTCTTGCCTTGCACCAAGCAAGCTAAGATGGTAAAGCAAACGGCGAAAAATGAAGGAATAAGAAACATTAATCTAAATTGGAAAAACAAACCCCTCCATGGCCAATACCCAAAGCGAATCGATGATACTGATGTAGATAAGAAACTCGCCCATCAGGGGTTACGTAGCGCGGAGCTAAAAGGTGAAACGAAGGGATTTTTACTGGTTGCGCAAGATCAAAGTCTTCCTACGAATAATTTCCAAGCAGAAATCCTTCAAAACAGTGCAAACCCTAATTGTCTGTTTTTGGACTCTTCCAGAGAAACAATAGATCATATAGTCTCTGGGTCTCCAATCTTAACGCCAATTGAATACAAGCTTACACATGGTCGAGTTGGACAATATATCCACTGCAAGGCTTGTCAACACTTTGGTCTTCCATACATGACTAATTGGTACGAACATAAACCTGAACCTGTCACAGAAAATGAAAAAGGCTCAATTTTATGGGACTTTAGGATCCATACAGACAGGACCATTCAGGCCAACCGTCGCGATATTATCATTAAAGATCACAATAAAAAGACAGGTTTGCTAATAGATATGACTGTACCAACTGATAAGAATGTTTCGGCTAAAGAATTTGAAAAACTGTCAAAACATAAAGACTTGAAAATTGAAGTTGAAAAAATATGGAAAATGAAAACCACTATTGTACTGGTAGCAATAGGCGCTTTAGGTGCTATAAACAAAAACGTAGAAAAACATATTGCAAAGGTACCTGGAACAAATTTGCTGGTGGAAATACAAAAAAATTGTGTTTAATGGGACAGCACATATACTACGAAAAGTATTATCATTATAAACTATCTCTTTTTACTATTTTACTATACAATTGTATTTTTTTTATTTCTTAATTTACTTTGTTTGTTTTAATCTTTTAAATCTGATATATAAAAATTTGTTGTCTGACGCCACAGCCTTCCCATTTCCTCAGGTCTCTGGGTGAGACCCAGAGTGGGATTGTATACAGCCACAGAGAAAAGCTAAAACCAAATAATAATAAAATAATAAAATTTGTAAAAATACTGAAACAGCTTTTTGACATTCTGAACATAAGAAATCCTCATGGTGTAGAAGTTGAAAAGCCCCTTTAACTTCATTATTTAGCAAGATGGGAAAGTATAATTTTAAATGCATCAGGATATCTTTTCATACATCACAAATGTTGAAGTTATTCCATTGTTGTGTCATAGGAAAAAATTGTCTCTTATTGGATTCATTTGGGGTGTCCACGGTGTTCACAGTGCATCTCTTTTTTTATTGACCACTGTCAATGATACTTTTGTTAAATGTTTACTTAAATATAAAAGGTCACAGGAGCACCTTGAGGTTCGCTTTCCTTGCATACATGAAAAAATTGCTTCAACAGTAATCCAGATATGATCCAGTGAAGGTCAAGCTTGAAGATAATTTTCTTAAGAAATGCCATTATGAGCTCAAGGCAAGCATACGTACTCCATTGCCTTTGAAAGTGAGTCTACAGGGTCAATATTCTTCTTGAAATAAAAGTATGACCCTTTAAACAGTTGAGATTTCACTATCCCTCCAAAAAGACTAGCTATAGAAAATGTCTGAAGAGCTGGAGCTACTGTAGCGATTCATTCTTTTAACTCATGTATCGCGCACAATTGTTTTCTTATCGTTTTCCCTCTCCCTGGTATCCATTATTTTCTTGTTAGTTAATTTTCCTTTTGTATTATCATTTCCCTATTGTTTTGTTTCCTAGTGATGTGCAATTAACAACACCTCTATAGCATCCTTTAGCTATAGTAGATTTTTTAGTTGAGGTTTTCAGGCTGTGTTTGTAAATAAGAATCTTTCGATTGATAACGATGAAATATTACTTATTAAGAAGATTCTTGAATCCCAACTGATGGAATGTCCAGGAATGCAGGTTTCAATCTGTCCAAACTGATATGATTTTCCTTGTTGTTAAGTTCGACGTGAAAATATTTGGAGTCTCTCTTTAAAACTTTAAATGGTCCACGATACGGAGGTTGTAATGACGGCTTGACAGAATCATCGCAAACAAATACATTTGTACAAGATGAAAGGTCAGATGGAACAAACGAACGGTTAGTATTACGTCGAGTTTGTTTAACTTGCAAATTAGACATACAGCGCTTTAGACGATCAACATAATGACTTGGATCTAACGATTCAGGAGATGTAGGCGTGAAAAACTGGTTAGAAAGGCGAAGTGTAGTACCAAAAACGAGTTCAGCTGGGCTACAACCAAGATCAACTTTAACAGATGAACGAATT
The DNA here is from genome assembly GCA_003991215.1 of Morbakka virulenta. NCBI lineage: Eukaryota > Metazoa > Cnidaria > Cubozoa > Carybdeida > Carukiidae > Morbakka > Morbakka virulenta. The sequence continues at coordinate 514,679 of RDPX01000126.1, forward strand.
CCAAGCGTTATCAACGGAAGCCAAGTAACAGTATTGTCCAGAGTTTTCAAAGAGGATTTCAAAGTGCGATGGAAACGCTCTACTAAACCATTAGCGATTTGATGGTATGCAGTGGTACAAATACGATTTGTACCAAGACACTGTGTAAGTGAGCGAAACAGATGAGACTCAAATTGAGCACCGCGATCAGTCGTGATGGTAGATGGTACTCCAAAGACAGCTATCCAGCGCTGAACGAAAGCATGAGCAACAGTATCTGCTGTGACATTTGAAATGAGGATGGCTTCCGGCCAGCGAGTAAATGGATCAATACAAGTCAATAGATAGTGATGTCCATTGGAGAGAGGCAACGGTCCAACCAAATCTAGATGGACGTGATCAAATCGAACGTCAGGTGATGCAAACGTACTAAGCAGAGTGATTGTGTGGCGATGAACGTTAGCCCGCTGCCAACGAAGTCAGGGTCTAGTCCACTGACGAATATCTCTATTGATACCGGGCCAAACAAAACGTTGGGTGATCAGCTTTTGAGTGGCACGGATTCCAGGATGCGCAAGACAATGCAAACTGTCAAATGCGGAACGGCTATGAGACTTCGGAATATAAGGACGAGGTTTACCAGTCGAATAATCACACATAATCGTTTTTGAGAAATACGAAATAGGAATGTCTCGAAATTGCAATGAAGAGGAACGCTGAACATTTTCGAACTCTTTATCCTGTTGTTGAGCAATAGCTATCTGTTCAAAATCAATGCCAGAAATTAACGAGTTGATTTCAACGCGAGAAAGAGCATCTGCAACGGAATTTTCAGAACCAGCAACATTGCGAAAGTCTGTCGTGAACTGGGATATAAAATCCAAATGACGAAGTTCACGGGGAGAATGACGTGAGGAAGGCGACGATATAGCATAAATCAGCGGCTTATGATCAGTCAGAACAAAAAACTGACGACCTTCGAGGATATGGCGAAAATGCCGAATTGCGAGATAAACAGCAAGTAGTTCTCTACCAAATGTACTATATTTAGTTTCAGCAGGTTGTAAACGTTTCGAGAAGAATGATAGTGGATGCCATTGTCCATCTAAAAATTGTTGGAGAACTGCACCTACAGCGACGTTGGAGGTATCAACCATGAGGCTAAATTGAACATCAGGAACAGGGTGTCGGAGCAAGGTAATCGTAACAACTGCAGCTTTAAGGTTTTCAAAGTCAGTGGTGGCAGATTCAGTAAGCTGAAACGATCGACTTTTATGTTTAGCATTAAGGAGATCTGTGATGGCTGTAGAAGCTCTGCACAATTTGGAATGAAACGTCGATAAAAATTGACAAGTTCGAGAAATTCGCGAAGCTTGCGAAGCGAGGAAGGAGGTGGGAAATCCTTGATGGCTTAAACTTTGTTGGTAAGAGGTGTAATACCTTTGGAATCAAGGTGATGGCCATGAAAATCCAAGGAAGCGACGCCAACTTCACTTTTAGAAGAATTAATGACAATTCCGTAGTCAGAAAATTGTTGGAAAATAACACGAAGATGCTGTAAATGTTCTTCCTGATTAGAGCTAGCAATCAAAACATCGTCGATGTACGCGTAGGCGAAATCAAGGCCGTGTAAAACTTCATCAATAAAACGCTGAAACGTTTGAGCAGCATTTCTAAGTCCAAAGGGCATACGAACAAATTCATAAAGTCCATAAGGCGTTGTAATTGCAGTTTTGGGGATATCTTCAGCGGCAACAGGAATCTGGTGATAGGCACGGACGAGATCTATCTTGGAAAAAATGGATTTTCCATGAAGATTGGTGGTAAAATCTTGGATGAACGGGATGGGATATCTATCCGGAATGGTACTCTGATTTAAGCCACGATAGTCACCGCAAGGACGCCAATCGCCGGGCCCTTTCTTCGCAACCATATGGAGAGGCGAGGACCAACAACTCTCAGAAGGACGAATTATTCCAAGTTGCAACATGTGCTCAAATTCGGCTTTTGCGATAGTTAAACGATCGGGGGCAAGGCGTCGAGGGCGGGAAAAAACTGGAGCTCCACGTGTGCTAATATGATGCGTTACATTGTGTTTAATAGCAGCCTCTTCATAATTAGGACGCGTAATAGCAGGAAATTCTTTTAACAGTGCTTGTTAAGGTGTATCTACATGTGCAACAGAAAATATTGGTGTTGGTGATAGAGTATCAGACGTCATTCCGTGAATGACAAGACTTGTTGTAGTGTCAATTAGTTTTCGACGACAAATATCCACTTTTAGTCCAAAATGGGCTAAACATCTGCACCAATAATAGGCTTAGGAACATCAGCGAGAATAAATACCCATCGAAAAGAACGACGCAATCCAAAATCTAATGTTAAAGATGTTTCACCATAAGTAGGAATAGGCAATTGATTTACTGGTTAAAGAGTGAGGTTTGATGTAAAGTTTCGTTGATGAGAAGAAGGTGGAATTACACTGACATCTGCACCAGTATCTACAAGAAAACTAACTCCTGTTTGACAGTCAGTAATATAGAAAAGGCGAATTGAAATAGCTGAACCAGACGAAAACGTCGCTGCTAATCGCTGGTGGGGCCGTTTCTCGAGGCTGACGAAGTACTGAAAGAGCATGGCGGAATACATTTATGAGCCTTGTTTCCAAAACCTTAATGATACCAGCACTCAGGGTCTGCGTGTGGAGTGTGAGATGAACTACTGCGAGGTCTTGGGCGAGTATTTCGAGAATTTTGCCGTTGTTGAGGACGACCACGATTAGTAACTTGCGATTTTAGAGACTGAATTTCGAGAGTAAGTTGCGAAATTTGCTGTTGTAATTCATGTGTTGAGGATAAAGCATTCTGTGCCTGAGAAGGAGCAGCGGCTGAAAGTGTGGTAACTGAAGAGCGAAGCAAAACAGCTTCCAATATTTTATCTACGAGGGCAGCTAATTGATCGAGGGGCAAGGAATCTTCGTAGAAGCTAGAATTAACTGAGCATTGCCAGGTAGTCGTTGTAAAAATAATTGCCGTAAAATGCGATCTTCAAGCTGGTTATCTCCTAATAATTGCTGCATTTTGCGAAGAAGTTGCGTAGGTTTTTCGTTTTTGTTCCAAAGCTGAAGTACGAAGAATAAGCTCACGCTTCAAAATATCATAAGACTGAGCAGATGGAGGTCTAAGTAAAATATCCCTGATTTTTTGACCGATCTCTGGTTGCAATACGCCAATAACATGAGCGAATTGTGTTTGCGGCGAAGTAATGTTTCCTGTGAGAAATTGTGCTTCAACCTGAGCAAACTAAATGGTCGGATCGGTAGGCCAAAACGGAGGCACTTTTAAACTGAATGCTGTTATATTAGTAGGATTAGAAGCTGACGACAAAGAAGCATCGGTAAAGTTTTCAGTAAACATGACGATATGAATTTATTGCAAAGTACACGGAAATCGAGTCATTAATAAACAGCAAGTAAAGTGAAGGATAAACAGATCACTCACGTCGTCAATTTTTTCCTTCTTGAGTGACCATGAACTTGATCATGGTTGTGGGAATAAAGACCTGCACTCTTTACAGTTGATAAAACAGCTCAGCAAAGAATTCCTCCTGATAGGGCTATTTACATATAGCAAACACCCTTCTAAAACTGTGATACAGAGAAAGAAAGCTGGCGTACGGGCAACATTAAAACCTGGTTCTATTTACGAACATATGATCAGAATATCAGAATATATATATATATTGCTTTTTCCTGCTTGCTCTCCATTCCTAAACTTTATTTTACAGTTTCTTCTGTTCTTCTAGGTACATAGCTGAATGAACTTTTCATTGCTTCCAATGATTTTCAGGTGATAACCTCATCTTCAATGTTTTGATGGATATTGTGTCTACAGGGAAAGAATGTGATTTAGGATAGAGGCACATGTCCCAAGAAAAGGCCAAGACTTCACCAGTGCCAGTTATTGACTCATAGAGTTAGTGCTGGAGAGATATCTATATCTCTATATTGCAGTTTGGGTGTGGATAAAAGTGGCTAAATCTGTTTCTAATTTTGTGACAACTCTGTGAGGGGATCGTCCTCAACTGACAGCTGAATCTGAAGCAGTTATGCTTTGACTATAGAGAAGCATTACCATGGGAAGCATTTAAGATGCATTGGTCTTTTACGTACTTAATCCAAATCAAACTCTTACTGGTCACTTTTGACAGACAAGCCATCAATAAATTGAGGAATGGTAGACCAGCGGAGCCAGATGCAATTCTAGCAGAGGCTATCAAAGCTGACATTGAGACTGCTGTGCAAATATTACACAGCCTCTTCAGCAAGATCTGGGATAAGGTGGAAGTACCAGCCGAGTGGAAGAAAGGAAACGTCATGAAGCTGCCAAAGAAGGGTACCCTCAGGGACTGTAACAATTATCGGGGTATCGTGCTCCTCTCAGTGTCAGGGAAGGTTCTCAACAGAGTCTTATTAGTGTGAATGAAAAAGGCGCTAGATGCTAAGCTCCGAGACCAACAAGCAGGCTATCGTGAGAATAGATCTTGCGTGGACCAGATCGATAGTCTACGTAACATAGTAGAACAGTCACTAGAATGGAATTCACCTCTTTACATAAACTTCGTAGACTACGAGAAGGCGTTCGACAGTGTGGACAAAGAGACACTCTGGAAGTTGCTAAGACACTACGGAGTTCCAGAGAAAATCATCTCACTGATCCGATGCATCTACGAAGACATGAGTTGCAGGATCGTACATGCAGGACAGCTATCAGCCAGCTTCGAGGTGAATACTGGAGTCAGGCAATGTTGCATGCTGTCGCCATTCCTCTTCCTGCTAGTCATCGACTGGATAATGAAGACCACAACAACAAGAAAGAAACATGGGATACAGTGGACACCCTGGACCCAGTTAGAAGACCTTAACTTTGCTGACGATCTGNGACAGTGTGGACAAAGAGACACTCTGGAAGTTGCTAAGACACTACGGAGTTCCAGAGAAAATCATCTCACTGATCCGATGCATCTACGAAGACATGAGTTGCAGGATCGTACATGCAGGACAGCTATCAGCCAGCTTCGAGGTGAATACTGGAGTCAGGCAATGTTGCATGCTGTCGCCATTCCTCTTCCTGCTAGTCATCGACTGGATAATGAAGACCACAACAACAAGAAAGAAACATGGGATACAGTGGACACCCTGGACCCAGTTAGAAGACCTTAACTTTGCTGACGATCTGGCGCTCCTGTCACACAACCGAAAACAAATGCAGGACATGATCACCTACCTTGAGACCACATCAGCTGAGATAGGGCTCAACATCAACACGAAGAAAACTGAATTAATAAAGATCAACACCGACAAAAACACCCCAGCCACAATAGCAGGAGAGCCCATACGGGAGGTGGAGTCCTTTGTATACTTTGGAAGCATAGTGGACCAACGTGGAGGCACAGACCAGCCACTGCCAGAGTCGGCAAGGCAAGGAAGGCCTTCATCATGCTGAAAAACATATGGTCTTCTAAACAAATTAGCACAAAAACCAAGATCCGCATCTTCAATTCGAACATGAAGTCGGTTCTACTATATGGCTGCTAGACAAAGCGCACAACAAAGGCAATTGCAGAAGATAGACACATTTCTCAACACATGTCTGAGAAGAATATACAAAATACGCTGGACGGATAAAAGCAGGAATGAAGACTTATGGGAAAGAGTAGGACAAGAAACAGTAGTCAAGCAAATCCTTAAAAGAAAGTGGGGCTAGATAGGGCACACTTTGAGAAAACCATTATCCAGCACCTGGAACCCACAGGGAAAAAGGAAGAGAGGGCGACCGCATAACAGCTGGAGGCGAGATACCGAGGCAGAACTGAGACGGCAGGGAACAAACTGGACTGAAGTAGCAAGAGAATCCCAAAACAGAGTGCGGTGGCGAGCTTTCATCGATGGCTTATGCTCATTCGTGGGCTATGGGCTTAAGTAAGTACTGGTTAATTAACGCTCTACAATACCACTACATCAAATTTGTCATATAACGGATTCAAAGGGTTTTCACACACCATACTGTTGAACAAAAGAAACATGTTTTGAGAAAGAGTAGTCTTAAGCAAAAATATGACAGCGTTATGAAAGGCACAAACATGCAATACCTTATCTCTTGAAATATATGAAAAAACAAAGATTTCGATTTAAAGTGCAGAATCTCAAAGGTCCTCAGCTAATCACTAAAGTCTTCAATTAAAGATCATGTTAATGTGCAATGCTAGGACCATGACAGCTAAAATAAATCTGTTATTTATCAAACCAAGGGCCAGATTACAGCCTGGAGGCTAAATTTTTGACTACATGGGAAATCTATTATGATAAAATCCATTTTCAGTAAAAATCTTACATTATTATGTGCGGTAAACTTTTTAATGAAATTAGATCAGGAATAGATTACGTGTCTAAATTTGCTGAATACGTATTAGATATAATCAATTTTAGGTTCATAGTAAAAGACTGAAAAATGAAGTCCTTGGTGTCAAGGCCTTTGTATGTCAGTATAAAAACTGACCTTCTTTCAGTACTAAAATAAATCTTAAATATCAGTTGGCAACATTTAACGTCCGTCATTCTGATTATTTATGGAATACATTTGTCTGCTTACTATGAGGCTCTTCCTTGTAGTCACAATGAGTTTTATATAAGCACAACAAGAACCTGACTAATTCTGTAATAGCTGTTGGTTTGTTCCATGTCAAGATTCAGGGAATTGTGAAATAGACTAAGCCTCCTTTTATTTTTTTGTTCTTTTGATGTGAAGTCCGTCAAGTTCATTGTTTCTGTTATGATAAAATAATTAAATATTCAATGTCGTTAGTTTCTCCATCAACAGTCCTCATATATACCCTAATATATATATATATATATGCAATGCTCACTGCGCAAGCGTCGTTTGAGCACTCTAACAGGATCCCACAATAACTCTTTAAGCTGTGTTTGCTCCTGCAAATTGGCCAGAGAGTTATGTCTCAGAAGCTTTGTGCTGCACTGATAAGCCCACAAAGGGCGAAACGGTACTGTCTGCAGATTGAGTATATATATAAATATATATATCATCAATTGAATACAATTGAAAAGTTCAGTCTTTCTAAAGTTAAGGTGGTCACTTTGGAATTTTCCTGATTATAAGATTATATGTTTGTGGGTTGTAACTGTTAAGATACGTTAATAAATATTCAATTGTCAATATAAATGGGCTTTTTTTGGTCTTGACTATTTAGTTTTATATCTTCGGGATTCGCTCTTTGATATCACAGTTGTCAAAAAGAAGCATAAGAAGCGCTGTTCATAAATTTGCACTCAAGACTGTAAATAATTTTGGCATTTTCTAGCCATAAGTGCAACTAAAATCATTCCATAAATTCATATTTCAGGTCATTTGATCGCAATATGGTTAAGCAGTCACATTACCTGTGTCAGTGTTTACAAAAATTTCCAACGGTCTGAATTTGGACCCCTTCTAAAATGGCGCCGTAACTAGCCTTCTTGTGAAAAGAGCTTCAGCCACAGATTAAGCTTCCTTTGTGCCTAATTAGCGAGTTACGTATCTAGCACTTCAGACTATACATATCATTGGTTGGAGCCCACTCAGCGTCGAACCTGTAATACCATTGACCATGACCTATGTACCATATTAGACCCTCGCTTCATGTCGTATTTTGATTTTCCTCCTCTACACGTACTTCCGCGGGCATTGCTCAACTTAAGGTTGCTTCTCTAATTCCATCTTTGAGAACTTTCCAGCGATCTACCATTAAACTTGCATCAAACCCTTATCAGTTTCCAGTAAAAACTCGTAAAACATTGTACAACACCCTTTCTCCTAACACAACTCGATCCTCGAATTTTAAAAATGTATGCTTTCCATATTATTACGATCTCCGTGTCGCAAACTCTAATGTTCATCATCTGTCTTCTATTCTGTCTGTTATTACCCTCATGAAGTTCATATCTTGTAGTGCTCCAATGATTTTGCAAGCGCTGAATAATTAAAAAATACAGATGTATAGTTCAGTCTGGAGAAATACAATATACAAAATCTCATACATTGTGTTTTAAAGGGTATATATTTGGAAAGTGCTTGATGCAGTAGGCAGGGGGTTGTACGACTAGCACAACCATTATTCAGATTCTCATTTCTGTTTAGTCTTTCCGAGTATACAACGAAGGAAAGAACCTGTCTGGGAACAACGTAGAAAAAAATCTGTAGGTAAAAACCAACAAAAAATGAATAAAAACTGCAAACTATGGTTTCGAGGGTTCAGTGCCAGAACCAAGTACCTTGTTTTGGCTATTTTTACAGGAGTACGTTCTAAACGTTTTGCCTGGTGTGACTTGTACACAAAATTCAGTACTTGATTTCGGTTCCAATCAATAAATATTGGTTACTGGACTAAATGCACTTGCTCACATGAAAGGCAATGACAGCATCTATCATCCAAAAAGTGAAAAAACGCTAAAAATGCTAGGTGCTGGGATCTGATACTGAACCCTCGGTTTTGTCTTCCACCTCTCATACCTCGTTAGTAGAACTGAATATTTCCTGGTAAGGGCTGGAGAGTACGACCGCAAAAAATACTTGAAATGGCTACGAAAAACGTCTTATGGAAGCCAAACTGCATAGCACAGGAAAAACACAACGTAAAAACACCTTGTTGGAAAGTTTCATCATCATCATATTATTTTTGTAAACTGGATTCTGTCAAATTAGTATTTACACCCATTAACACGACAGTGCATACCCATTACATTGTATGTGAAAATTGTTTTTATTACAACTGGCTCTTACAAAGTGACACCCTTTCTAGTAACAAATCATGTGACCACGAGAGAAAATACATTCTGATAAGACGTGAAACATTTTTTTTTTCTTTTAAACAACTATCAACAACAATTATATAAACAACTATTCCTTAAATACATCTCGCAGATAAATCTGTTGGTATTAGTACCAAAATATCGACGCATGTTTGCACACACCCTAAAGATAATAACAGTTAAAAATGCCTGGGGCAAAACAAGTGAGCCAGAAACGGAAAAAATTAGTTAATATCGTTACCACAAATTAATGTTTAAAGATCTCTTTTTTTCCCTTTCCTTTTTGTGTGGGTTAAATTTACAAGGTATGAAGCTATTCCCGTCGAGAGCTTAAACAATATATTTATCAATTGCTCATAAATTCAAAGTTATTGGTTCACTCCCACTTGGAAAAGATATACCAACAGAATTGACAGCCACTTTGGGGGGGATGGGTGAAATTAAGTATAGCGCAGTACTTTATTGATAGTTGGGGTGGGGTTCGGAGTCGAAACCTGTCCAACAATAAGCCTCATGATCTACTGCTTCTCTGGCACTGCTAACCTACTACCTAACCTACTTTCTAATTACAAACTTCAAAAATGGTCCTAGCGATACTGAAGATTAGAAAACCACTTCAATTGGTTTTGCAGAAACTCCACTGTGTCCATCACTACCACGAAGCATGGGAGCATATTTCATACAAAAGTCCTCTCTTAATGGAGTTTTTTAGTTCTCAGCTGCCAGACTCACTGTCCACAGTCGTGAATCAAACCTTTCACGAAACACTGCACGTCTCTTTTCTTTGTTGGAAATTTTGTTTACTATCATGACATCGTGATGACGATCTAATATTATTTTCTTCAATCTCATATCATCTTACAGAACGTAAAATGGTTACAAAAGGCTATAGGGTTGAACTATAAACATTTTCCTTATTTTCGAAATATTTTGTCTAAGAGGTATATCGAATAAGGTATGTAAATTTTTGTGTGCTGTACCATTAACAAGTAGGTTTTACCAGTACAAGAGGAAACAATCCCAGTGACAAAGGGGCTTAATATCCGGTTTTGATGGGTAGAAACATTTGATAATTCGGTAAAAAGGAACATCTGGGTTCTTCTATTGGTTTCAAAAGTGGGAATATTGGAATATGAAGTGAAGATACATAAAAATGGATACTCTTACCGATTATAATTGTTAAGTAAAAACAACCCCAAAAGATAAAAAAAATCCGTCTTGGTTGTCCAGCAATACAGTCGAGGTCCTGCTCGCATCGTTACTGTAGCAAGGTATACTCTCGGGTCTCGAATAATCTCTCCCCAGCCTCATCAAATTTTATTTTATCTCAAAATAATATTTATATATTCAGTGATAGCATTTCTGGACAATTAATTTCTTCCAAAACTTCTGATTAGAGAACAACAGATCATTTTGACGAATTAAGCAAAACATGCAAAAAGCCGGACACATAAAAGTATTTCGAAATCTAAGCAAAAAGGAAAGGAAAGACGGGCACGCATTTTCTTATAAAAAAAGCGTTACTTATACTTGAATTTTCGTCAACGCTGAATGTCAATATTGGTAGCGAAAAGCTCTTATTTTACCAATAGCCAGGGTGTTTTCCCTATGTTTTTTTTTGCTTATTGCCGATCTTGTAATTAGCTCCCAAACCATTTGTGTAACATAACAGTAATTTGAAGATTTTATTTCATTCTCATGAGTGTAACTAAAGATCGAGATAGAATTCAAAATTATGTTATGAAGTTAATAAGTGTTGTTTGTTTGTAATTTTTTACCAGAGCTTATAAGGAAGAAAATAACATCTATCTTTCATGATGAGTGCGTCTCAAAAGAATGGGGGCCTGGTAAACTGATGGTGGGAATACTAAAAAAACGTCATTTGGCAGAGTAGCAAGGTACAGTGGCGTGCTATTCTAATACGAAAACCGTGCTAAACAAAGCGTTCACAATCTGCGCAATAACTTTGATTTTCATTTCAAAGGTGTCACACTTTCAGTCCAAAACCATAATGGGCAGTTTAGGTAAACTCGATTTCTGTAGCTTTGCTCCTACATCCCCATCCATAAAAAGAGTAAAAACCAAAAAGTGATGGTTTCAAGCCTTTGGTGGAAAGGGTTGTCACATCTAATGAAAACGTTTACAGTTGTTTTTCAATTTGAGAATGTTAGCACCACCGCCAGCTCTATGCGAGTTATCCACTGTCAACTGTAACTTAAAATACTTTGCTTCACAGATAAACGAACTGTCGTTGAATTTTTAAGGTAAAGAGTCCTCAACTTAAAGTAGTAGTACTGGAATTAAAATTGCAGCACAGCGCTCATCCACTTCGATAATTTCATTTCTGCAACATCTCGAACGTTAAGCATCAGTTAAATTTAGATCCTATCTACATTAGTAAGCAATAAAATCATAGAAGTATCGAACAAAAAAAATAAATTTCATCAGTTTCATTCACAAGTGACCAGAACTCGATTGTTGGTGTCAAATGTACTGGTCTCCGGGAGTAAATCCAATTACTTGATAATGCCATCCAAGGGAAAAATATTTCTTTGACAACTTAAAAGCTAAAAACATTCCCAACACCTGGTTTGACAACCAAAGGGTTTAACCCTATCCTTCTGACGGGTAAATTCTGGGTGAAACCTCCTCCATTGAACGGTGGTGATTCTCGATTGCTTGTTTAATTTTTTCTGCATGCTCAGATACACGTTTACTTCGGTGGCTAATAGGCGACTCAAAATACGAGCTGTTGATGTCTGTCGCTTTTTCTATATCGCTCCAAACACTTCGGTGTTTTACACTACTGGTCTTGCGTCGTCGAATCAGGGTGTTTTCCTCTTGGTCATTTAGCATGTTGGTCGCGCTAAAATTGACAAAGATAACATTAAACTTTAGTACATAACATATAACTTTGGTACATTACACGGCCTTGCTCTAGGTCGCGAATGATAGCGATAACTCGGGAAAATAGTGACTAAAATTAACCCCTCTACATCCTCTGTTATAATAAAAACAATAAAATAACGTATTCAAAATATTGTTGAATAAAACCGCTCCATTCCTGCCATCTTGCAAGTTGTGTCGTAAAGCATGCCTTAGATTATTATTACTATTATTATTATTATATTATTATTTATATGACCTTCAGATAAGGAATTCAGCCAAAGGTTTCGAGGTAGGCTGACGGGTGCTACACCTTTGAATGTACCAGCGTTCTCCCAATCGTCGTCCGAAGCTTAGGAGTGGTGACGAAGCGCTTGGAGCGCAGTTTGAAAGAGTTGGGCATCCCTGATGTCTTGGGTTGACTCCAAACAACTACCATCATTGGAACTACCAACATATTGAGGAAGGTGCTTAACCTCTAAAGCTACTGGTCGGTAGCCGGGGTTAAGTTTTCTCGTCTGGCAGGTGAATACCATCTCCCTGTGCGGGCTGTCATGCAGGACATGAACTTTGTTATTATTATTATTATTATTATTATTATTATTATTATTATATCATATACGAATTTTTTTACAGGATGTATCTACAGTCATATCATATATACACTATGTACATATATACACTGTCATCACAGATGTCCTGTCAAAAATTCTAGATGTCAAAACCCTAAGAATATTTAATACTTTCGTGTTCAAATTTCCTTAGCTCACCTGACTACTACAAGTTTAAATCATTAAAGTTATAAAAATGTTAAAAAACCTCACTATTTGTCATTTTGTCTGTTGTATTCTGTATTTACATTCTACTCAAAAAACATTGAAAAGGGAGAACCCTTACTGGTTGGTTATTGATATTGTTAAATATCGCAATTAAAATCCGTTCATTTTCGTGGANAAGCGCTTGGAGCGCAGTTTGAAAGAGTTGGGCATCCCTGATGTCTTGGGTTGACTCCAAACAACTACCATCATTGGAACTACCAACATATTGAGGAAGGTGCTTAACCTCTAAAGCTACTGGTCGGTAGCCGGGGTTAAGTTTTCTCGTCTGGCAGGTGAATACCATCTCCCTGTGCGGGCTGTCATGCAGGACATGAACTTTGTTATTATTATTATTATTATTATTATTATTATTATTATATCATATACGAATTTTTTTACAGGATGTATCTACAGTCATATCATATATACACTATGTACATATATACACTGTCATCACAGATGTCCTGTCAAAAATTCTAGATGTCAAAACCCTAAGAATATTTAATACTTTCGTGTTCAAATTTCCTTAGCTCACCTGACTACTACAAGTTTAAATCATTAAAGTTATAAAAATGTTAAAAAACCTCACTATTTGTCATTTTGTCTGTTGTATTCTGTATTTACATTCTACTCAAAAAACATTGAAAAGGGAGAACCCTTACTGGTTGGTTATTGATATTGTTAAATATCGCAATTAAAATCCGTTCATTTTCGTGGAAACCTTTTTCGCTGGCACTCAAATGCACCAAAACGCCAGAATAGGAAAAAACGAGTAAAGGGAGTTTTTATCAATACGGAAAACAAAGAGAGGATCGAGAAGTGCGACACTTTTTGTGTCTGGCTGTCTAAAACAAGTGAAAACTACATAAAAATTCTCTTTCTCTACAAATAGTGGGTGATGATAGCTGAAAATTAATTGTCTCCAATGCTCCTAAATGGAAGGCAGACGGACAATATTGTTAAATAATCCGTGCGTGTATTGAGAGAAAATCACTTCCTAACATCCAAGAAGCGACAGGACAAACAGCCTCTCCTGACCTTAACCCAAACCCAAAGTATAGGCCAAACAGGTGTACAACAAAATAACTTACCTTCCAGAATCATTATTCTCTTCTGCCAACATTGACATAAAACGATAAAGTTCCGTAGTTGATGGAGTCTTGGGTCCTGGTTTATGAGCACCGTTGTTATTTGTGTCTCTTGGTGCTGGGGTAAAGACAGGAGTCGACGTTGTGAGAGCTGGTAGCTGTCGCCGAGTACCGCTTCTATTTTCCTGACCTGTAAAATGAACAAGCACGAAAAATAACCTTACTACTAGAGTTTTCCCTTAAAAATGATCTTTGAAGCAGAGGTGTGAAATTGGAAAATTCTCATAGTAGAATATATGAGGGCAAATCAAAGAAGAGTCTCTCTTTTTTCGGCGGTTCAATTGTGGTAATTGGAGTGATAAAAACTGTGGTGTAGTTTTCCCCATAAATAAATAATGGATCTTCAAAATAAGCTTAAATTTACGTATGACCAGTTTCACTTCTTTTCCTGTTCACATATAAATTTGGAGCTCTCATTATATTCACACCTAATTCAAACATGAACTTTCACCTATTCTGCTGCGAGGCAACACACACACACACACACACATGATCTCTCTCTCTCTCTCTCTCTCTCTCTCTCTCTCTCTCTCTCTGTGTGTACGCACGCGCGTGTGTGTGTGTGAAGGGAGTAGGGGAGATAAATGTAAATGTTTTATCGGAATTATCAGATAAAGGAGTAGATTTACAGTGGACATTTTACGCTAGTCTGGTTTGGCGGATTCACGTGACTTCGTTCATGGTATATTAATAGCTTAACCCTGGCCTTCCAATAAACCATTATAACGTGCCACACCCGCACCAATACGCAACAAAAAAAAGTAAAGATCGAGGTTTCTGTTGAAAAAAGATATCCACGTTAATCTAGAATAATAAATATAACAACAATTCAGAGGGCATAGATTTCAAAATACAAACGAAAAATTCATTAAACATAACCTATATAACAAACCCCTTTAAACTAAAAACTATAACCATGACAAGAACGATGAGCATAATCATACTCATAACCATAATCATACTCAAAATCATAACCATAATCATAAACATAACAATAATCATAATCATAAACATACTCATAACCATACAGTAATCATACTCATAATCATAACCATACAGTAATCAAAACCATAACCATACTCATAATCATAACCATAACCATACAGTAATCATAACCATAACTATACTCATAGTCATAACCATAACTATACTCATAATCATAACCATAATCACAATAATACTCATAATCATACAGTAATCATAGACATACTCATAAACATAATCATAACCATACAGTAATCATAACCATAACCATACTCATAATCATAACCATAACCATACAGTAATCATAACCATAACTATACTCATAATCATAACCATAATCACAATAATACTCATAATCATACTCATAACCATACGTA